>CABFOV010000052.1:171861-187442 GCA_902141375.1 Timema poppense
GTATAAAAAACAAATTTATATAAATATGTTGTCTTTACTAATAAGTAGATACTTTCATTCAAAAAATTCCTGCTTCGACAAGTGCAAGTGACAGGTAGGCGGTATATTACAATGGGTGGTCCACGTGTGAGTCTAATGATTGTCAAGTGGTTCGCTACTGGGGAAAGTTTGAGAAACACTGGTCTAAGGCATCTCTCTCACAATAGACTGGACTCCCGACGACGGGGAGATCTAAGTTTGAATCCCGGTCAGCTGGACTAGTGGGGTTTTTACGTGATTTATTTCCACTCTCCCTCAATGCAAGTGCTGATACACTTCCTCTAAATTTCAACCTGTCTCATCACTAACACATTAGCGTAATCAGGACACATGCGTACAACCGGAACGGGTAAGTGAGACGCTGTGACAAAAATTAAAATGCGGCACCATGAAAGAGTGAGATGATCCATTCTTTGTTGCCTACAGTCGGGTTGAGAGTTGGTATTAATCGAGTACCACCGGGGGAACAATTACTGACCGCGAGGACTCAACAAAGAGACTGCGTAACCTGGTCGAAGGAAGGGGAGGAGTGATGACGTAATGGGAGGAGGGGAGAGATTGGGCGCGCATGAGAAATTAGTCAATAGAATATTCGGTAGCTCTACGGGAGAATATTCATTTAGTAGATTGGAAAAGCTAAGAATATAATAAACTCGGGTAGAATCCTGAAAACATGTAAGAGATTTTCAGTTTGTTTTAACACCATGTCTTACTACCCGTCCAGGTTATACGCCTATATACCAATTACGCCACCCATCTCAGTGGCATAGTTAGCTAAAGCACTAGTTTCGTGTTGAGCTAGACTGCTGAGGATGGGAAAATAAAGGTTTGAATCTAGGTCGGGTGAACTGGGGTCGTTTTTCTTAAAAGGTTTTCCCATCTCCCTCCACGAAAATGTGGGTTCACCTCCGATAAATTAAACCTTCCCAATTCCTAACTCATTAGGGTAATTAGTACTTAAGCGTATAGCACGAACTGTTAGTAAAACGTGGTGCTAAAAAGAAAACTAATTACGCTAATGGGTTATAGATTAGGAAGGTGGAATTTACCGCATTCGCGTGGAAGGAACGTATGAAACCATTTAAGGAAAACTACATTAAGTACACCCAACCGGGATCTAACCATGATATCCTTACCATCGGCAGTCTAGGCTATTGAAAGAGTAACGCCTTAGACCATGTGGCCACAGAAGCAGGTACAGTTCACAATGTTGTGTTAGAATGTTATTAATTTGATGAAAACTGCGTGAATAAATTATAATTGTTGTAGTTTTTATACGTGAACCACGTCCTACTACCTAAATATTATGTTTGAATATTTGCAATGATGAGGTTTGGATGAGTAAGCTAGTATTTAGAGGAAATGTACCCATATTTGCGTGAAGGGGTGGGAAACCATTTTGTAAAAAAAAAATATTATGAATTAAATAGCTAATCTATCAGATTTATATATTAAGGTTATAGCCGTATCTTAAATCATATATATGCTTTAAATTGAAAAATAACACCTGGACATTCGGGGTTCAATTCCCGTGTTCAGGTGTCATTTTTCATTCAAAGAATATTTTTTTAAACATATAGCTAGACCAAACAGAGATTAGAACCACGACCTTCCTATAACCAGAAAACTAGCCAAACAAGATCGACGCCATAGTTCTTGAGTCCACATTCGGCTGGGATGAGTGGTGATCTATAGATTGATAAACTTTACTAGGCCTTGTATCCCAATTTGGAGGAATCTAGCGGCCGTTAATCAATGATTCTTTAAAATCGATTTTTAGATCAATAAATTGTATCATCAGGGCAGTTTATATATGTGTATAATACTATACATTAATATTAATACCCGCCTCGGTGGCGTAGTTAGCTAACGCATTAGTCGTGTTGAGCTCGACTGCCGAGGACGGGGAGCTCGAGGTTCGAATATCGGTCGGGTGAACTGGGGTGGTTTTTCCTAAATGGTTTTCCACTCTCCCTCCACGCCAATGCGGGTTCACTTCCTCTAATTTCACCTTCCCAATTCCTAATCCATTAGCGTAATTAGTACTTAAAGCGTATAACCCGAACGGGTAGTAAGACGTGGTGGTAAATAATAATAAAAAATTAATATTGATTTTTCATTTTTATTTATTTAAGGTATTTAACGTGCACTTTCTGAACTGACTGATTGTATCAACACAAGACTAATAAACTTAAAACTAGAACAGACAGAACATCCATTAATTCATCACTGTGAAAGGGGAAAACCCCGAACCCGGGACTCTTAGCTCAGTGGAAAGATATGCAACCGAGTGCGCTATAGTATAGGACAATATTATTTTTACTACGTGTTCAGGTTTAACGTTTATGTACTAATTACGTTACTGGTTTTAGGGATGAGGAAGATTATATTTAAATGCAGTGTATCAGCACTCGCCTGGAGGGAGAGTGGGGATAACCACCCTCAGTACACCCTTACGAGATTTTAACCTCAATTTCTCCGTAGTTTGTAGTTTAGTCTACTGCAAGAGTAGTTCCTTAGACCATGCAACCACCAATGATTAAATTGCTGACTATTTTATTTTTTAAGTGCTATCTCACATAGGTTTACGAGCTAAAATACGCTTGAAAAGGCTTGACATTATAAAAGTGAGTATCTTTAATGTGATTAACAGTTTTTACACAAGGTTGATAAGACCACTCAGCTTGGCAGGTCTAATCTGGTTGGTCGATTATTCATGAGCACTGGGCGGACGAATACATTAGTCGAGGGGCGAAGTTCAAGGGTGAAATGAGGCGGGTGGCTTTTTATTTCAAATGGAAAAGGTCTGCACGCAGAAAACTCGGGATTGTCATACTGCATATAACATGTGAATTCTATTTCAATAACTTGTTAATTTTTCACGTTGAAAAAAATACAAGCATGTTGACCTAAGTAATTGGTGTATTTGGACAAGGTTACGTTTATTTTCTCTAGACAAAAACTAACTATTTGCATCGTGTTATAAAGACCTTGAAATATTTTTGAAACAATCCTAATCAGTCAATATTTACCTGACTTGACCTTTGGATAAATAAATTGTAAAATTGAGATCAAATACGCTGACTTTAAAATACCTAATATAACCTTAACTATCCCTTAGGAAAGGCATACTATTTCAAGTTCTCTCTTTATATGCAAATCAAAATTTGGAGAATAAGAACCAAAAACTAAATAAAACATTACTAGCTTACCACTAACTAAAATATTATCTTCGTTTGAAATAATATATTTAAGATAAAACTTAGAAAATAGCCTAAACGTTCGATCCTGGTGCTAGAGATTAACTTTGGGGAAAATATTAGTATAATAGCACAAGTTTAGTAGTAAATAATTTGTGATCTACATGGAATCATAAATCACATTCGTTAACCACAAAATCAAAAAGATCGTTAAATAATAAAAATCAATCAAAATATTATCTCGAAACAGTTATTGTTTTATAACTGATGAAAAATGTATCTACAGCAAAATTTTGATTTATTTTGTTCGCTTAGTTTTATTACTGTACTATACATATAGACCTATCATATACAAATCACTAACCAAATAATGTTTTGATATAACGTATACAAATATATTTTATTGAAATACCTCAATGATAAATGTATGTATAAAACATTTAAGGAAATTGAAAAAAAAACACTATTAAATCACTTTTATTTGGGCAGGAATTTACAGATTAAATTTTCTGTTGTGAATACGAGACTATTAAAAGTCATTCATGATCGAAATGTGTTGTCATGCAAAGGAAAGCTCCCACAGTAACCAAATCGGTACTATAATAAAACTTAGCTACATGATAGGATTAATAGACTCAATCAAATTTTAACTACATGATCGCATGCGGGAGTGAAATATGAATCTAAAAAATAATATTTTACACAAACTATAACACGCGTATCATTTCTTCTGAATAGAATAACTGGATCTACTACGGCATAAATAACTGCTATAAAGTTGTCTAGCATATTTTTAAATTATTTCAAAAGTTAAATAATATTTACTGCCGTTGCTAGAAATAAGAAATTAGTGCTTAAAATGCACTAGAAATACGTGTAATGCCTCTTAAGTTTTTACACACTCACCAATGTCACAATGAATTGATTTTCTTATAGTTTTTAAATTCACAGATATAATANATATATATTTCCTCTTTTTAAATTACTGTATAAAAATTGCGTTTAAATATATGAATATGGGCCTCACAATCTCATGAGCATCAAGGCGTTAACACAACAAGTAGGCCCTATAGCTTTGGTTGTATTCCCACCTTGAGACAATCATTTATTTTAAAGTTCTGTAGTGTATTTTTAATATTAATGTAGAATTTTGAATTTTTTTAAATTTTAACGTAAAGTTTTTTTTATGTAATGCATATTTCATTTTATTTTAATGAAACTTCTTTTTTATTTTAATGTTGCAAATTTGTAATTTTGTACGGTGCATTTTTTATTTTGATAAAATACATTTTTATTTTAGCTTTAATGTAGTTTATTTTATATTTTAATGTATATCTACAGGCAGGATGTTTCTAATGTGGGAAAAGATGATAAAGCCGCAGTAATAAATTGATACACTCAGAGAAAGGAGTTATAAGTCGATATATCGGGAAAAAAGGAACACAAATTAAATTCTAGACATTTTATTAACATGTGTAAAACCACTCCAAATATCATTGTAGCGTGAATTCCAGATATTTAGATCATGGCACCCTAATCAGTGTGACCATTCAAGCTGTTAAAGAGAAGTTGGTTGCAAAGAACGCGAGTCACTTTCAAACACTCCCCAGAGCTGTGATTGGCTTCGTACTAGTGTTTTTCCCATCCCTGGCTAAGAGATTAAGTCACAAGAAGTACTGACAGTAAAGTTCATCACTACAAACCTACTCCAGGGTCATAGATGGCTATGAGCTAGAGTTTTACCACCTCCTGAATAATAGAACAAGCCGCAAGTAGTACTGACAATAAGGTGTATCCCTACAAACATCCTTCAACGTCATGCCTAATGGACCGTAGTAAATCATATGATCTATGCTAACGAGATGAGGAGCTGTTGTAAGTCTTAGGAAGAGTATAAATATGTGTTTATCTATTTAAAAGATAAATACATGCAATAGCTATGATCTATTTTGGGACAAGAATGAGATGGTTAACTAAGTGGAAACGAACCAGCATTCCTCTATAGAGGGAATATAAAACCAAAGCCGGGATTCAAAAAGGAGTCTTGATTAGGGATGTAGAAAAGTTTCAAGATTCTACTAATATCTACATTTTCCTTTCGACATTAGTGTTTTATTACTCGATACTTCTACTGATCCTACTTACACATCGGTATCAGAACCGTGTCCAAAGAAACAACAATCTGATTACAGCGTCTATTTTCCAAAGCAGGAGCAACTTGAACTAAAACATGGTACAATATCTCGAGGGAAGGAATGGAGGAATGTTCTTCTTGTACGACGTCATAGAAGGTAAGGTTGAGAGAAAGAGGAGCTTAGGAAGAAGGAGGATTCAAATATTGGATGACTTGAAGGGAAAAAGTAAATTCTGGGAGCTCAAGGAGGAAGCAGAGGACAGGGCTCATTGGCGGTCTAAGTTCACTGACAAAAGGAATGGACTTGTCGTAAGACATAGTACATAGTAATAATAATAATTATTATTATTATAGTAGTAATAAATATATTTGTAAATTACTGTACTGAAAAGGATTGGGAGCTATGAGAAATTTTAAATATATTTAATTTTATTTCTTAAGGATTTTCGTTTGTGCTAATGGTTCCCTACAATAATGTCATACTTCCCAATATAATTATACTATAAGAAGGTTAAGTCATTATAGATATCAGTGCTTTGTTGAATGTGAAAATATCATTATAATGCAAAATTTGTATTATTTAATATTTGTTATAAAACTTGAAGTAATTGTTAAAAAACACATTTCACTGAATAAAATTTTTATATCAATACCTACTGCTAACGATAAATCTCTTTTGATAACAGTATGGTAGTATAGTATCGATTTTTTTTCTCTCAATTCTTTTAATGGGTATGGCATTTATACTTTTCTTTCGATAGTTATAATGAGTAGGCCTACCGTATGTAGATTATTTTCTTTCGATACTTTTAATGATCATTGTATCGATTTATTTATTTCAATAATTTTAATGAGTATAGTATCGATTCTTTTCTTTCGATACTTTTAATAAGTATAGTATCAATTCTTTTCTTTCGATAGCACATCCGTAGCCTTGACCTCTTGGGAAAGAACTAAGCACGCTAGTCGAACATGATTGCTCTGCGCAAATCCTGTTGGCTCTTATAGGGATATATGAACACAATTAAACTTAACATGGTGTTATAGATGTTTTTAATCATCTACTGGAATAGACGTAAAATAACGCGCGTGTTAGGGATGAAAAAGGTTGAATTTAGAGGATATGCACCCATATTTGCGTGAGGAAAGATTGTAAAGCCATTTAAAAACCACCCTTAGTACACCCGGCCGGAATCCGAGCCTCTATTTCCTCATCAGTGAAAGTCCAGTCTATTGCAAGAGTTACGCCTTAGATCATTCGGCCACCAAAGCGAGCTTAGGTCTAATTACCCGCGCTGTTGTTCACTAGGTAATAATGTCAAGCTTGTCTAGTCTGGTTTGCCGGCACAGAGAGTTTAGTGTCCGAATCTTGGTAGGTTCAGGGTATTTTTCGTAAATCATTTCCTATGATCTGTCTACGTCAATTTGGATATATTTCCTCTAAATTATATAGTCTTCATTCCTACAGTGCTAGCAATATATATATATACACCCCTAGCGGTGTAAATACATAGGCTTATAAACATATATGATATACATATATATATATATATTTATACCACTAGTGTTGTAAGAATGAAAAAGGTATAATTTATAGGCTAAACTTATATAGATACACACACACATATATATATATAGAGAGAGAGAGAGAGAGAGAAGAGCTTATCCTAAAACGATTTGTGTTTGTATGGGTGTAAACAAAATAGTTTTCAAGGTCAATAAATTGAATACAAACATATAATACATGTAAAAAACTATTTATAAATTTTGTATAACTTAAAGATCTATGATGATCTATTTCCTAGATCAAAACCATGAAGAAAATACTAAATTAAAATACCCTATTGCATGCCCACGTCAATAAACCAGTGAAAAAGTGTGTCACCATACAAGTTTACACGTTCTGTTTCAAGCTGTTACCACATACTAATCACGACTGTTGGATTCTTGACATAGCAGAAGACAATAATATTCATAACTGGGTGTATCAAGAACTTTCTAATCGGTCATTACAATGGCCCCACAAAGTTCAATGTTACATCTTGGTGGAGTTTTCACCTCCGACAGATGTTATGTCTTATTATTGCGGGCAACATCGGGTTTTTGGGCGGTAGCGGGCTGACGCAACAACACACTTAATGGCGGCGATGAAAGTGCAAGTTGCTCGAAACTGTTCGACGAATGAGGTCGTATAGGACACGACCTTCTCTATAGCAATCAGGAGATCCGAACTTGGTTTCTTCTCCGGTCTACATTCTTAATTAAATATAATAATATTCAACTAACGGCTTATTTTTTACTTTATGACAACCCCTCAGAGAGAGAAAGTATTGTGATCGTAAACGAAATTGATATTTTGATAGATTTCGACGTTTCATGACCCAATGAACCAGAAAAAAATTATTTTCGCATTTCCGTCTGTCCGTGTTTCTGTATCTTGAGTTAAAACTGACATTATTTTATTGATTGAGGTAACCTTAGATATCTAACGTTTTTAGAATTATCAATCAAACCCTAATATTAGGGGCAATTTACTTTAGGAGGAAAAGAGAAAAAAAACTGATTTTCTCTAAATATGTTCCAACTATTTTGATTAAAATTTGTATCTAGGTACCATCTAACAATAAAAAAACCTACTTCAGTGGCCGCATGGTCTAATGCGCTAATCCCATGTTAGACTAGACTACCAAAAACGTGGAGATCTGGTTTTGATTCCGGTCAGGTGAACTAAGACCTTTTCTTTCCAAAATGGTTTTTCACTTTCCCTCCATGCTAATGAGGGTGCACTTCATCCGAATTAAGCTTTTCTAATACCTAACACATTAGTGTAATTAGTACATAGGGTTGGTGCCCGAACGGGTCGTAAGACGTGGTGCTTAATTATTTTTTTATGTTGCATCTCATTTTTCCAAGAAAATGACTAAGAGGGTACCTTACATAAGCATATATCTTCAATTTAGATATTTTCGAGTATTTTTGCATTGATAAAGAACATATCATTGCAAAGTTATAAAACAATTAAAACTAAAACATTTATTTGAAATATATTTTTATAAATCCAATAGTTTTCCGAGCAACAAGCAAATATGTTTTATAAAAATGGAGGTCCGGAAAATGGGAAGTTGATCGTTAGGATTCTTTGGTGAACCGAGATGTTTCTTTATTCTCAATCTGTTTCTGTAACAGTGTGCATTATTCCATCATGATCTTTAATATGTGATTCTTTTTTATCATTATTTTTCTATGATAGTGTATATTATTACGTTTAACATATTTTACGAATTTTAAGTTAATGTGTTTATTTTTAAGTAAAGTAGCGAGAAAGTATGTGAGGTGTACCGTACCATTTATTATATCTGATTAAGATTATATTGCCATCTAAGAACAAACATTCAATTTTTTAAACTGTGTGGTTAAATAACTAAGTAGTATTTATTTAATAGCAAAATTATTAAAAAATAATTGATATAAGATTCAGAAAGCCAGTCAAGTAAAAGTATATAAATTATCAAATTAAAATTTCAGGTTAATCTCTCCTTACTCAACTACTAGAATATTTTCTAAATTGCTAAATCCTTTTTTACACTGGGTAATATTAAAAGATTTATTCTTTGAAAACTATAAGAGCTTACTCTAAGGCACAAGCTATTTAGGGACCTCGCTCTACCATCACTAGTGATACACCAGTTTCATGTGAAATGGAAGTGGGAAAATTAATAACGTGAATAAGGGAAAAAAATTTTTTTTAGACCGAAATATAGTAGGGAAAATTAAGTTCTACCCCCGGAATCTGAATGAATAAATTAATGGTGCTAAAATAAAGCCTTATAAACTTAATTCGGTAACAGATTATTTCAAACGAGAGCTGTATTTAGCAAAAAAAAAAAAAAAAAAAAAAAAAAAAAAAAAAAAAAAAAAAAAAAAAAAAAAAAAAAAAAAAAAAAAAAAAAAAAAAAAAAAAAAAAAAAAAAAAAAAAAAAAAAAAAAAAAAAAAAAAAAAAAAAAAAAAAAAAAAAAAAAAAAAAAAAAAAAAAAAAAAAAAAAAAAAAAAAAAAAAAAAAAAAAAAAAAAAAAAAAAAAAAAAAAAAAAAAAAAAAAAAAAAAAAAAAAAAAAAAAAAAAAAAAAAAAAAAAAAAAAAAAAAAAAAAAAAAAAAAAAAAAAAAAAAAAAAAAAAAAAAAAAAAAAAAAAAAAAAAAAAAAAAAAAAAAAAAAAAAAAAAAAAAAAAAAAAAAAAAAAAAAAAAAAAAAAAAAAAAAAAAAAAAAAGGATTTTTCACTCGCAAAGATTTATTTGTTTGCACAACAGTAAGAGATCTTTTGTGATCAAATCGCTGAAAATTCTTTTAAAACTCTATAGAAACCAAAGAAACAATGCTCTGCTTCGTATTTTTGATCCAGTCGATAAGATTTTTACTTTACAATGAACCTTAGATGAAGGGCTGGTTCTAGTTGAAGAGTCCGTCTGGCTATGTTCTCATCCTACTCGGCAGCTTGAACCAGCGCTAAAATCTAAAGTGCTGCAAGGCGACCTACGTGAGAGCAATAAGGGATGTTTGCTACCACTGCCCTCCTGTCTGTGGCAAACATCCCCTTCCTTCATCCTCTCCCCGTTTATACCAAGAGGCGCCGTTAACTCCCGGAAATGACGTGAAAAATCAATCAAGTTACATTCTAGGAATCTGTGTCCAGGAAATAACAAGACCCGGCACATAGGGAACGTTGGAGGTATCGAGGTAGCGGGTGGGGTGGTAAAGGGTTTTGAATAATTTATAATTTGTCTTGTGCTCAACAGGCTGGCCAACCAACCATTGAAATAAAATAAAGTTATAATGCATGATTCCATTTGTTTCTACAGTATTAATACCCGTTTCCGTGGCTGTATGGTTTAAGGCGTCTCTCTCACAATAGACTAGACTACCGATGATAGAGAGATCGGGGTTCAAATCTCGATCGGGTGAACAGGAGGTGTTGTTTCTTAAATGCTTTTCCACTCTTTCTCCATGCAAATGCAGGTACACTACCTCTAAATTCAACTTTTCTCATCCTTAGCTCGAGCGTAATTAGCACATGTGCGTATAACCTGGACAGGTAATAAGACCACGGTGTTATAAAAAGTTTTTTTTGACACGGTTTGAATGATTTTTTATAAACTAAAAGTTCGACACCTTAGCTTAGTCGGTAACACGTCAATCTACAAAGCTAAGGATTCTGGGTTCTATTCCTTGCATGGCCTAAAAATCTATCATTGTTGAAATGAGAATTTCCCCTTTCACAGTGATGAATTAATGGCCGGGAGATGAATTTTGTGTACATTCTAGATTTAAGTTAGTTTATAAGTCGTATGCTGATTTAATCAGTTGGTTCATAAAGTGTACGTTAAACACCTCCGATAAAATCAAAAATGAAAATATTAACTAAAACATTTTTTTTCTCTTCAATTAAATTAAATATAGTTGAACATTTACAACTGGACACTGGTCCAAGCCTGGGACCTTTGGCTTAGCACTGCTATCCAGGAATTTGTTCCATGTTCAAGGTCATTCTTCACTCATAGCTTAAGGTATTTTCTGTGATGTGTACGTGTCAACCCATTAGCTCTTAGAGCTATCAATTATTATCATAATTGAGCTACTGTATACTTTAGGTCAACAATCATGCTGTTGTTTGTACAGGAGTTAATTATTGTAGGATACATGAATATCTTTGTACAATAATTATTATACATGAAGTTTAATATTTTCAAACGATTGAAAGAGTTATTAAGTGACGACTTTATTCATAAACAAAGTTAGTTTTCATTTTCGTGAATTTTTTTTCTGTCGGTATTTGTTTTCTAGCACCACGTCTTACTACCCGCTTTGGTTTATACACTCTGTCAACAATTCTTTTACAGGTATGATTATTATCTATAAAAAGTGAAAGCTACATATCACATGACTCTTAAGTGGGAATTTATTAAATTAGATCTAGTAGTTTTTGTATTCGTCAGATACCGTCCTAACAACCGTGTTCTTAGTACATATTCAAACACATTCTACCAAATGACGTAAAATCAACCATATTATGTTAGTAAAATTGGCCCGGTTGGTACCTTGATTACCCCTCAGAGATTCCTCTTGACATGAGTGTAAGCATAAAAACAGATATTTTTTTTAAAAAAAAGGCTCTAAAACTCCTGTTTAAGATTTGTTTCTAACCTAAAAACATATGATCACATTAGTAACTACCTAAGAAACTTGAATCAATATGGAAAACCGACATCTTTTGAGTTTTAGCTCACGAATAGAATCAACCTTTTAAACGGCTATGGGTTGGAATGCTATATAATCAGAATTTTAAGTTTTAAAATCGGTGAATATTGTCAAAAAAAGGTGAGAAAATAATTTTCTGGGCAAGAATTTTTTTTTAAATTGACCACCCAATATATATATAATTTACTTATTATATGTCAATAGGAACTCGAAAGTTAATTGCCACACTTACAAAAGTATGCCATATATCCCTATCTTGAGCTAGTTATATCCAGTCAACCTCATTACAGCCTATATATTTCAGAGCAATTCTAATTTTATCCTCCCATTTGCGTCTAGGTCTCCTCAATGGTCTCTTCCCATTGAGTTTGCCAGTCGGTACCCTGAACAAGGTTCTAAATTCTCCCATTTGCGCTGCATGTCTTGCCCACCGTAATATACGAGACTTGATTATCTTAACAATGTCTTGTGATGAGTATGGGAGGGTATGTAACTCATCGTAAGGTAACCTCCTCCCCTCCCCAGTTGCCTCATGTCTTTTTGAACCAAATATCTTGCTAAGCAGCTTGTTTTAGAAAAAACAAAATTTGTTTTCGAGATGTAAGGCAAGAGACCACTTTTCACACCCATAGAAAACAACCCGTAAAATTATAATATACAAATATATTCTAAACTATAACAATAATTATGGAGGCTCTTAGAAATAAGTTTTAAAATGAGATCTCAATATTTTTACTATATAATAATATATGTATTTATTTTTATAATATATTTATAATATATAAAATAGCATTAACATGAGTAACTCTCAAATTTTAAGACTGACCACGAGCTGAAAACTTTAAGGTATCAATAAATAAATCAACAAATAAATAACTTCGTATCACTAGCCTAGTTTTCAAAATTTGAAAGTAAATTAGGTCATCATAAATAACATGAACAATAGTAGTTATGAATACATATCGGCAAAGTTTTGATCTATGGGTGTTTGTACTGTGTTTTTGAAAATTGTATTATCTTATAACAAACAGGTTTTTATTAAAATAGTAATCATTAATCCACCAATAGACTGAGTATTAAGTCCTAAATAATAATAGTAATAGTATGTTTATAAAAATAAATTGAAATTAATTTAATGTGTGATTCGTTTTAACTAACAAAAAGTAACACCTTTTTATATGCATAAATTATTATTATAGATATTAGCACTACGTCTTACTACCCGTTAGGGTTATACGCACTTACGTTAATGTGTAATGGTAGGGTGACTGTGAGATGAAATGGAGGACCTACAGTTTAACGTGGGATCCAAACCACGGTGGAGCCCTGGCATTTCATACATTCACATGTTGTTATTAATACACGTCCTGTTAGAGGTGAAGGAAGGGTTTGGTAATCAGATAAATCTGTGCCGGGACCGAGGATTGAACCCCAGACCCCAGCACATAAGTCCGACACCTTACCCCTAGACCACCAGGTCACATTTATATACGTAAAAAAATCAACTAAAACACAAATACAATATCCGAATGTGACCTTCAACTAGACCTAAAATCAGAACCACTCATTGCATAATGTTAACCAAAAAGTTTTTATAATACAGAAAAAAACACCTCCCCCATGCACGCCATTACACACACACACACACACACACACACAGGGGGGGATCTAGATTAAACCAGGTGAAGCGTGCAGGGAATCTTACAATTACTGCTAGTTCTTAGGATGAACGAAGTGAGGTATACGCCACAGTTTTGATTTTCTCTTCCTCCGGAGTTTTAATCAAGCGGTGTCGTGAAGGAGATGCTTTGACGCAAGAGGAACTCGTTGAAGTCGTTGAATGTGTACGTCCCTCCCCCCTCCCCCCAGATATAGACTACCCGCCTCTGCTTTCTTCTCTATCTGAGATGAGTTATCATAGATATCACGTTTGAAAGGATGTGCACAAATGTACTTCCTTGTTTTCGTTTTACGTTTTCAAGTTTATGGATCAAAATAAACATTTTAATTCCGATGATTCTTGTACGGACTTATACGACCACTTTAATAGCTATGAAACCCGCGATGGTAGGCACGAGGGCTAAGGTGTTAACCTCGTCTGGTCAAATTGTGATGTTAAGATACGGTGTTCGAATCACGCGCGAATTTAGGGAAGGTGTTTTTTTTATTTCATTTGTATTTTTCCACACTCCCTCCACGTAAATTCGGTTACACTTATTTTAAATTCTACTTTCCTCGTATTTACTCTATTAGTGTAAATATGCGGATAGTCTGACAAGATTATAGAATATTTGGCTTTTGAGGAGTAGAAGTAATCAATAGTCGTACAAACCCTTGAGGATGTATTTCAAGTCGGTAAGCTTGTGATTTCTGTAAGATATGTTACAGACTCACTGTCGTAACAAGGCGTAGCCAATGCATGCTTATAAATTGTTCATGTAACTCATGCTAAACATTATTTTTAGCTCCAGTACTACCCGTACTGATTATACGTGTATTTACTATCTGTGCTAATGATTTAGGGAATAGGTAAGTTGAATTTAGAATAAGTGAATCTGCATTTTCATGGAGGGAGTGTGGGAAAACATTTAGGAAATACCAACCTCGGTACACCCGACAAGGATTCGAACCGTAATTTATCCATCATTTGAAGTTCAGTTTATTGTGAGAATGACGACTTAGACCAGGGTTGACAAGCTCACAGCCCACGGGCTACATTCGGCCCGCGAGATATGAGTTGCCCGCTTGTCTATAATATGTTTATATTACTATCACTCCTGCATTCATGTACGTAAAAAAAAAAAGTTTAACTTTAGTGTTTACCTAATTTTGAATTTAAAAAAATATGTTTAATATTTCAATCTCTACTGTATTTTTTACTACTTTAAATATTTACTGATAGTGGGGATTTGTATTTACATAACTTAGTAAATACTGCTTTGAGTATTCCGCTAGCTCACATAAATATTTCAAAAAATATAAGTTTTTAAATATTATAATTATAAATGAATGGTTTTAAATACAGAGAATCAAATAGTTAGTATAGAACTACATCGGTGGTCACGTGGACAAAACAACATGCTCTGTGGTATAGTTTGTTAGTGTATGGGAGGACAGAGTTAGAATTTTAACCGGATAAACAAAGCATGTTTTTAATAGATGTTTCTCCAAGTTCCTTTCTCTCAAATGCGGTTATATTTCCTCGCAATTATATATTCTTGATCTATAATTCTTTCTACGATCGAGCGCTAAAGGGCTACTAAATTTGCCGGGAAGCTATTTTCCCATACCTTCAAGGGTTATCTTACAATAAACAATCAATATGGGACTGACGGCTTTATTTCCCCTCCGAAAGAAGTTGTGCTACAGATGTTTATTTCTCAATAAAAATCAGTCCACCTGGGTTTGTTTTAAACTCACGCACATTGGATCCTGAGGCGAGAACTTTACCCCAAGACCATCAAAGTCAACATAATGATTCTACGATTAGAATATATTTCGAAATTTACAAAGTAATGCAGTATTTTTAGCCTACTTGATTCAAAATGCCTATTAAAGTAATTTAAGCAAATAGGCCTAATTGTATTTACCTAATAAAAAATAAAAAATATCTGTTCAATTATGTTGAGCTTAAGATCTTATAAAAATGTGTATACAATATAAAAAATAGCTTGGAAATTGAAAGAACCGTGATATCTATTAGACCAAACAATTTCTTAAGTGGCTGTATCTATTGTGACATATTACAATTTCAGACAAATAAAGAGTTAAAATTATAACTATTCAATTCAATTCCATCTTGATATTCATAAAGAAGTCGTATATACGTCTCTAACCCATCAATATGAAAGTATAGCTAGCAAAACACACATTTCCTAATCCACATTGATACCCTCTCTTCATATTTCAATGTGAATCCAATCAATTAGTAAACCAAGTCTCTAACCCCCCCCCCCC
>CABFOV010000052.1:187526-220743 GCA_902141375.1 Timema poppense
CCCCCCCTCCTTTTCTCCTCAACCGATAATCGGTCGGGCGAATGTTAAACAAGGTTATCGTTGGAATCCGTGAAGAAGGGAGAAACGAGGGGTGTGGGGAGAATCCAATAACTTGACATCATGTGGATTGATAGGTCTGCATTATGCATGACGCTTGCCATCTGCTAGCTGGCTTCAAATTCTCATTTCCAATTCAGAAACTAGTACAATCTGTCACTTTAACTATTGTGAAGGAGCGTTTCAGAAAGAAAATAAATGATATGGTGCAACGCTTCTATAAGTTTAAAATATCCCATACAGATATTCGACAAAAGAACTAGCCTAGTAATATAGGGTTACTTCTTTTATCAAGAATGGAACTAGATAATTTTAGAAATTGTTGAATTAAAGTGGGGTTAATGAAATCATTAAATAATTTTGATTACGTTTACTTGTAATTATGTGTTTAGAACAAATTTATCAGGTCATTTTTTAGTCAAACGTTTCAAATAATGTAATGTTCCTCTCATTGGAATATAAATTATATATTATTATTGTTATTATTATTGTTATTATTATTATTGTTATTATTATAACACCGCGTCTTACTACACGTTCGGGCTATATGCAAATGTTATAAATGCTGTAAATTATAAAAATAATTAAATTGTGTTCAATATGAAAGAGTATTGTGGGAGAAATTAACCAAGTACTGTCGCGAATATAAGCGTGTACGTAGTTCTGGAGGAAGCACGGGGAGGCACGTCTCCTTTTAGGAAAATCTATAAAATAATTTATAAAATGGATATTGGTTCAAATGAGATAACTATGTTCATCGTTTGCAGTATATTAAAAGTAGATATTTGTATAGATTTTGATTAATGAAAGCTTCTACAGGTCTTGATTAATAAGAGCTAACTAGAGTTGAGTAATTTAAAAACTATATCAGAAAAAAGAGCAGGAGAGCATTTAGGAATAATTCCCTCCTCAGTACACGCAATCGGAATTCGAGCCCCGATCTTCCCGTCATCGGCAGTCTAGTCTGTTGAGAAAGTGACAACTTGGTAAGTCATTAGAAAAATGAGACAGTAAGGAACCAAGAGTATAGCTTATAGGTTTTTATATATATTAGCTGATTTGTCAGATAGTACTTTATAAGTCACTAGGGACTAGGACTGTCCCCAACAGGAGCAATTTTGGATTTCATGCGCCAAGTCTTTTATCCATAGTTTTTTTTGTTAGCGTCGCGTCAAACTACCTGTTCGGGTTCATACGCAACTGTTCTTCGTAGTTTTGACATATTTTTAGATTTTTCAAAATATGAGGTAACGTGATTTGTATCCCTGGATATGTCATGTTTTCAGGATTTATTTTTTTCTTGTTTCGGAAATTTTCTCATAAAAATTGCATTCAACCTAGACAAAAAAAACTATAGCTATATCCATGTGATTGGGGTGTGCTGAATACACGCTGGAGCCACCACATGCAAAATAAAATCAGTTTTAAGAATTTTTCGTGTAACTACAACACTTACGTAATCAATGGGTGAAGTTTGAGCTTTGTATCTTATCGATAAGTTTGAAAAAAACAACTCTAGACAGACAAACAAACTCCACATGGAGTTTATCATAAATCATAATCAGGAAGATCAATTTTAAATGTTATTGTATTGGGTAATGTTATGTTTTACTTGAACTATTTCATTATTGACCCGACTCAAACATACTAGTGGAACACTAATAAGTGGTTTTATTTTGTTTAGCCTATTCTCATAATAATTTAATCACAAATATAAAAAATAAGTTCCTTTTTAAATGAATGTTCCACCGATATTCTTGATCCTTCATATTGAACTAATTATTACAATCCACTGATTTGTTGGTGTTATTAGGGAATCTACGACCGTGACCAAACAGCAACAGTGCTTGAAGAGCAAGAGAAATCTTCTGTATGGCGCTGACTCGACAACGTTACACCAGTTTCATGCAAATTACATTAAGTGCACATTGTTACTGGTATATTTTGGGGCTATATACTCCGGTTAGAACGCACACTTCCGGAGGCGTTACGTGGCCCGCGCTTTAAGGTAAACTGCCTGAGATACGTAACGCACTTTAGAAAATATCAGACTAGTTCTAGAGATAATCCCACCTAGACTTGTTACCCAACAAATATAAACTTGTATAAAGCTACCCTTTTGAATTACGACCAAGACCTAGGCCATTAGACGAATCTAGGTGGTCGCCTAGATTCTAGGTACGTATTAAAAAATTTAGTGTTTAAAAATATTTTTAAATTAAATACGCTAATAATTATTTATTAATGAAGAAATAACACTTAAATATTTTACTATCTTATACTAAGAATATATTTTAGAAAAAAAAAAATGGATTTACCAAATAATTATTTTTATGGATTTTTGCCAGGTGTTGTCGAACTGGTCCGATGGCCAGTGCGAGGGATTGCAAGGGTCACTGTCGACCTGGTCCGATGGTTAGTTTAGGTTAGGTTACAAAGGGGTGGGCGGGGAAGGAGTGGTGTATGATAAAATTTAAAAATAAGAATATTACAAATTTAGTGTGACATATCATTTTAAAGCATCTTATTACAAATTTAAAACAAAAAACACGTGTGACATATCATTTTAAAGCGTATTTTCAATGTAAAAAACCTGTGAAATCTGTTTCCCAAAAGATGTGTTACAAACATAATGGCAGCCTGTGTCTTGTCCTCCTTAGAATATTTAAAACCTTCATGCACCACTAATTTACACCCTCTCTCACTTAAAATTGAAAACATCACCGCACACCACTCTGCAAACAACTGACAACTGAGTGACCACTGGCCACCTGGGCGAGTAGGGGGTGAGGGATTCCCAGCCGGGGTACGGTCGAACTGGCCAGTTCGACCTTACTAATTGGGTGGTCCTTCAACCATCGGACCAGTTCGACAACACCCCCCAGCCGCTACCTGCGAGCTTGCCATCGGACTAGTTCAACAAGACCCTTCGGTATGGGTTCGAAAACTCCTTTTGGAATGTCTTGACAGTCGGACCAGTTTGACCGTACCATTTTTTCCATGTCACAAACATTATTTTTATGACAGATTGTGTCGCTTTCTCGAAGAATCACTTTAATATTTGATTAAAAGTTTCCTAAAATATTTTAAGAAAAAAGGAAGGAAAGAAAGGATCATATTTTTCCACGCTTTGATTAAGTAAGTTGATTTGTTGATTTATGTGTTGTTTTTTTCCATTTATTTCTCCACTATTTTGGCACCATATTATTATCATTATTATTTTATTATGTTGTGTCACGCAGGTAGTGCGTTTATTTATATCGCACAGAATACAACCGTGGCGCAAATTTTAAGTCACGCTTAGGACGCATTAAACCCTTATGCTGGCCCTGAACTTATTTAAGAAACTATTAATATAAATCGTGAATTGAACTTGATACATTCCACTATTTTCATACAACAGGATCGGATGGGTGTGTGGGGAGGAGGGGAAATTTGTTTGAATCTTTCATATATATATATACAATTAGCATTACGTCTTACCACCCGTTAGGGTTAAACGCTTAAGTGCTAATTACTATAATAGGTTAGGAATTGCGAAGGTTGAATACGGAAGAAGTTAGCCAGCATTTCCGTGGAGGGAGATTGGAAAACCATTTAGGGGAAACCACCCCCAGTTCAATCGAGCGAGATTCGAACCTTGATCTCCCCGTTCTCGGTAGTCTAGCTCAACAGGAAATTTGTGTGTTAGCCAACTACGCCACCGAGGCGGGTTTGTTTAAATCAACGTTCTTATTTTCCCCTCGTGTATCCATACAAAGGACTTAGATTTAAAGTCTGAACTAAAGTATCTCAGATTCACAAATATTCCAGTATTTTGATTACTATTCTTTATTTTCCTGATACTCCCTGTTTTTTCTAAACAATAAATTCCCCGATTTATCCTGGTTCTGAAGGTGCGTTTCAAATCAGGTTTATTTTTAGCGCTATTTGGCAACGTGGATTGGTAAACCCGCTTGTAGCAGCGTTATAGCAATATGTTCCTTGACCAGTCGTTTACTTTACAGCAAACGGTACCATTATGTTATGCGATCCACCAAATTTTCAACGATACCACCGAGACGTAATATCCATAAGGCCATTTATACAATTATAGACTTAGGTCACTATTTAGCATTCCCAGACATATATACGTGGAGATATGTATGGATTTTTTTTAAAAATTAAAATGAATTTCCTCAACAATACAAACGTAGTGAAACCAACAAACAAGGCTGATATCATATTCCATGCTTTAAAACGGTTTATTTGTATCATAATGAGTGTTCTAAATCTTGATTTAACTGTAATGGAAACTCTATTGTGGCGTGATAGAGGGAAATAAAGTGAGAATACACTCAGCTGGGATTCAAACCCAAACCTCTCCGTAACCATCAAACAATTCTTGTTGACATTTAGGCCATGTACCCACAGATGCAAATCTCACTACCAGTTTAGGCTGTACGCAAATACATTAATTAAGCTATTGACCCGCCTAGGTGGCATAGTTAGCTAACGCGCTAGTTTCATGTTGATCTAGGCTGCCGAGGACGGGGAGATCGAGGTTCGAATCTAACTCGGGTGAACTGGGTTTATTTATAAATGGTTTTCCACTCTCCTTTCAGGCAAATGTAGGTTCACTTCCTTTCTATTCAACCTACCCAATTTCTAGCCATTTGGTGTAATTATCACTTAAACGTGTAACCCAAACGGTTAGTAAGACGTGGTGTTAAACATTAATTACGATAGCGGAGGTACAATGAGAAAAGTATAATTCAAAATAAATTTTACCCTATTTGCGTGGAGGAAGATTGGGAAACCATTTATAAAATACTAGATGTAATTATCTTGAAATTTAAAGCATGTGCCCATTGGTGTAGATATGAGACAAAATACATATTGATTACGTTTACATGTTTTAACTTTTATTGTTTTAGCGTAGGGTCAATTTGACCGTGAGAGACGCAATATCTAGTTCGGGCGCAGTGTATGTAGACTTTTAGCCGCTCTGTAGAAACAGAACGTTGCCTAGGGTACACCATAGGGGGTTGTCTACACGTCATACCCTCAATGAGATGATGTGAGGATAATGACTATGAAGGTGTGGAGACAGTGGCAATCTTAAACCTAACTTAACCTTAACTAACCAGACCATGGTGACCATATGATCAGCTCCTCTTTCGGGAATAATACCTACCGAACCCGGGAACTCTAGATCAGTAGCCAGGGTTGCTGACCACTAGACCAAGTGACCAATCACACATTTATATAAAACGTTGAATAAGCCGGTGGTCAAAATTTAAAACTGAATCGAGGCCAATGCCATTATCATCGAGAGAGACAAGATTACCAACCTAGCGAGGGGTAAAGTTATAATAAAGCCACTCGTGTCGACCCACGCGGCATAACACTTCTATCCATCCAATAAATCTTTCTCCAACCTCAATCCTTTGCAGCAGACGATCCAGATCTGTATTCCTGAGAGGGATTACGTCACAGGGACGTACATCAATGTCGAGACGAAGCTGCCGACCTGATGGTATGTCCAACTGACCGACCGCACGCTACCACTCACTCATCAATTCAAATAAAACTGCCCTCCCACATTACCATTTTATCCATTTCGTCTGAATGCACAGCATTTGACAGGAGTTAAAATATTGCACGTTTGAAGATTTCCGAATGTTTTCTCTTTGATCGAGAAATATGAATCAAAACATAGATTATTATCCACGTGTGTTCAATGGTTTTGAGTAAAATGTTGTGCAGAATGTATAATGTAAAATTATGTGTAGGATGAAAGTAAATGCTGGTTAAATAGGTATTTTACAGTTTTTGTAACAAAGTACTTGTTTAACCAATATAAATAAAATATTTATTTACATTATATTTAATATTGGAAACAAATAAACAAGCTATTATAATTGTTAGTTACGTTTATAGCCGCATATAAATAATATTTTCTTTGAATTGAAAAATGACACCTGCACATGGAAATTTAACCCAAGACCTTTGGTTTGCTACTCCAATGCTCTAATTACTTGTATAATAGTTTGCCTACATATTCCATCATCAGATGCCCATTCGTACAGATGTCATTGTACTAAAGGTAATATAAAATATTGCTGAGTCCGAGGTGGCTGTGTTAGCTGATAGCTTGTGATATTAATTTATCGCTCACATGTAGCTGCCGATCTCTGTACGGCCATCACAGACTCTGCCTTAAAAAATGAGTGAAAAATGAACCTGACAATGGGACGATTCATGCATAGCTTAATGGTTATAGCATTAGCGTACTGAACCAAGGGTCCTTGGTTATATTCCCATGTCCAGGTGTCATATTTAAATTTATAGATTAGCTATATTTAGTTTAATTTTCTAAATATTATAAGATCAACGGTTCTGGAATATCTGTCCTTAGCATAAAGGTATTTAAAAATAAACATTGTAAGTGAAAATAAAAAAGTCTTGGTCAAATGTTACAATACTTATGACAAATATTATAGATCTGTTGAGATATTTATATTTAAAAGGTAGACTAAAAGTATCAATACCCTCTTCGGTGGCCGCGGGGTCTATGGCATCACTCTCGCAATAGACTAGACTCCTGATGACGGGTAGCTCGGGGTTAGAATCCCGGTTGGATGTACTGAGGATGGTTTTACCTAAATGGTTTTCAACTCTCCCTCCACACAAATGTGGGGGGTACGCGTCCTCTGAACTCAACCTCCCCTATCCTTAATACATTGGCGCGATTAGTTCATATGAGTACAACCCGAACGGTTAGTAAGGGCTGGTGTTAAAACAGAAGTTTTATTTGAGGTGTAATTTTAGGAAAATTTTTGCCCAATACTATATGACCTTTCGGGTTCATAATCATATGACCTCATTATTTTCATGAAATCATTAAATACTCATACAAAATTATTAGAGATGGAGGGAGAGCGCAGGTTTTCAACTCTTCGAGCCATACGGATCCTTTAGTATCCGAGATATTCGAAATCTGTGCAATTATATACATACGAGACGTACATATTAGTCACTAACAACCACTCGCATAGTCATAGAAAGGGAACGCGCTACCTACTATGATAAGGTGTCGAAACAGCCAATAGTTTATCTTTGTTCAATATTACATAGAGTGAAAATGTATTGACAATAAACCAGACAACGATGAACTACAGTCCAATTTCCATCGGATGGTCCTTTTAGAAAATATGTATTTACTTTTTCTCGTTACCTTGGTGAGAAAGTATCGTGAGCGTAAAAAATATCTAACTGGAGATTTTTATAAATACTGATGTTTCATGATCCCCTGAAACCAAAGATGGGGTTTTCACAATGCCGTTTATTTGTACCTCGAGCTAGAGCTTAAACTTTTTACCAATTAGATTAGAACTTGGTATCTGGGGTGTTCATAAGGTCCCACCGACGGATTTTTGTAATTAGATGTCCCACCTTAAATTTAAGGGTAGTTTACTAAAGGCCAAAAAAAGGAAAAACTTTATTTCCTCGACGGTGACCTGACGATATAGGGGTAAGGTGTCAGACTTCTATGCTGGCGGCCGGGGTTCAATCCTCGGTCCCGGCAAAGATTTATCTGATTACCAAACCCTTCCTTCACCTCTGACAAGACATCTTGTGAATGTGGGGAATGCCAGGCCTCCACCATGGTTCGGATTCCACGTTAAACTGTAGGTCCTCCATTTCATCTCACAATCACCCTACCATTTCACATTAGCGTAAGTGCGTATAACCCGAACGGGTAGTAAGACGCGTTGCTAATAATAATAATAATAATAATAATTTATTTCCTAGAAATTCAATCTGAAGGTTTTAATTAAATTTTATATATTGTAGACGCTGTTTATCATTATTAACAAGGTGGCAGTTTTCATTTTCTCATGAAAATGACTTTGAGGGTACTTTACATAGGATAATTTGTACACTTTTCATATTTTCTCCGCAACTATTTGAGATACGAAATAACTTATCATTGTAAAGTTGTAGTACTATTAAAGATTTTTAAAAAAATGTTTGAAAGATGTTTTTATAAAACCAATAATTTCTGAGCTATAAGCAAGTATATATACTTTCTAATTCAGGTCTTTGAAAATGAACTTGATTCTTCTGCTCTTTGGTGGACAAAGATGTTTCTCTTTTCTCGCTTTCTCTGTAACATATATTTTAGCACCGCATCTTACTACCCGTTCGGGTTATATGCTTTAAGTACTAATTACTCTAATGGATTAGGAATTGGGAAGGTTTAATTAGAGGAAGTGAACCCGCATTTGCGTGGAGGGAGAGTGGAAAACCATTTAGGAAAAACCACCCCCAGTTCACCCGACCGAGATTCGAACCTCGATCTCCCCGTCCTCAGCAGTCGAGCTCAACACGACAAGCGCGTTAGCCAACTACGCCACTGAGGCGGGTTTCTCTGTAACAGTGTTTCTAGTTCCTAATGCCATAGAGTAAGTAAGTAAAAGTGTATATTATTTCATTTATGATCTTAGGAGTAATGTTTCTATGACAATGTATAAACCTATTATTTATTTTAACAAATCTTATGAGATTTTAGTTAATATCTATTTTAAGATAAAGGTGGTAGAAAGTCTGTTCGGTGCATATTATATTATTTATCACAGGTGATAGCTACAGATAACATGACTTGACGCATGAATACGAGAAATAATATTTAACTTTTCTAGCGGTCATATAGGTTATTCCTATGAAAGTTGGACTGTAAAGAGTTACGCCAATCCACGCACTGCTACTGTAATTACACCACCAATCCAACAAGATGTTCGTTCCTCCCCTCGTTTCTTTTGAATCTTTGGTCTGGTCCAAACAGTAACAACAGCAGTAGCCTCCTTGTCACGTATTGTCAACCCCGATCGAATACATCCGGCACTTTCAGCTTGTTAGAGACAATATAGGCCCAGTTGGCCTTTAGTTGAGGCCAACCAAACCACTCACCGCTTGATGGGTCTTAGTCGAGGGGGAGTGAGTGGCCAAACGTTGAAAGATCGGGAGCCTTGATTGAGACAAAGAAGAACACCATCATTTCCTATCGCCATTAAGTAAAGGGGCTACAGGAACGGATATTTTCTCTGGTTAATGTTTTACGAAAGTAGCCACTATTTTCTGACTACGAAATTTTGTGTTTTCCAGAAATAATTCTCAATCTCACGGACAACATAGATTGGAAAAAAATATATATATATATATAAGATTGAGAATTATTTCTGAAAAGGACAAAGAATTTCGTAGTCAGAAAATAGTGGGGTGTAGGTAGGTTTTAAGTAATTTAATGCTGTTTCTTTTGAATTAGGCTTATTTAGTTTTGTTTTTTGGTAATAAGCCAACAGCGCTATGATAATTGGTGTGATAGGACGCTCACTAACGAGTGCTTCTTTCAATTTACTCCATTTTTGTTTCATAGATAGTAAATACTGTATAATACACATACATTCAAATTATAAGATTTGAATAAGTATCCAAAATTTGTGGTGTTTTATTATTTATTCTTAGTAGTGTAAACCAACGTTTTCTATACCGTACTCCGTGAGGCAATTTTAAAATATTCTTTATTTGTTTTTTCCCAATATAAAATAGTATCAGTAATTAGTATTGACAATTTCTCCAAATCTGAATACAGGGAATTTGTCAAAGACGCAGCCAGAGCATGTAAGGTTGTCCGTTTGTTTTATACTTTCATGTTTGTAAAATTTAACAACTGTCATCATTGGATGTGCATAATTTTAGGGGTTTTTTTAATTGTGAGGGATTCAGCATGTAATTTTTATGGTTCAAGGGCTCCTCTGATCTAAGAAGTTTGGGAATCTCAGGATAAACGATAAGAATACCAAAAAATCCCTTTTAAGAATTTGTGGCTCTCTGTTTGTTCCAGTAAGCTCAGAAAGTACTTATGGGACCCAGGACGATTCTGTTTCACTCCTTATTTTTTATTTTTCAGAGAACTAAGATATACACCATAACGTTATCTCATAAATGAGCACAGTAGTGTCGAAAAAACTAGTAGAAGCAGTGAGCATTCGTCGCAGCTGGTATTGGGGGTACATAAGATGACACATGATATGGGCTGGGGTGTATTCGTATAATCTCACAAAGAACAATGATTTGATCCCATTTATATAATCTAATGAGTAACAATGATTTGAATCCATTCACGTAATTTTAATCAAGAAACATATTTACAGTAATATGAACCAGTATCTTTAAATTTTAGTCTGAAGTAGCTCTTTAAATTTGTGAAAGTAGGATTATAATTAATTTAACTTAGGTATGTAATTAAACTCTGACAAGACTTGTATTAATCACAACTTGTGAATGTGTGGAATTCCAGGCCTCCACCGTGGTTCGGATTCCACGTTAAACTGTAGGTCCTCCATTTCATCTCACAACCACCCTACCATTACACATTAGCGTAAGTGCGTATAGCCCGAACGGGTAGTAAGACGTGGTGCTAATAATAATAATAATAATAATAATAATAATAATTTATAATTTAATTAATAAGCCCACATGATTGAATATTTAATTCAATTGGGTGGTGACTTTTTTCCTCAAACAAAGCCAAAAGATTATTTTGCGTATGACTGGACTGACTGAACCAAAGTCTCAGACGGTGACAACCATTGTAGATCGAACCCCAGGCCACGTGGCCACGTTATTTTGGAAGTCCGGCTAGGCGACTGCTTGTTGACTGTTTTAACTGGTAGCCAAAAGTGAGCGTATAAATAAATCCAGCCTCGGCACATACCCGGGGAACAGGCCTGCCGCGTCTTTTATCTCGCCGCCTGGCAGTTCAGATGGAGCCTAATTCATCCAGTCACCGTGTTCAATTAGTTCCACAGCAAGAGGTAAAGTGATAGCAAAGGAAGAGATGAAAGTCAGACCTAAATAATTCATACAAGTAAAGTACTTAACAGCTAAAACTTCCCATTAATTAATTCAACCCAAAACTTGTTGCTTTTTCGGGCTAAAGTCGTTACGTGTTGATCTTTTATATACAGGGTGAGTAGTAATTCGCGGATAAGAACAGTACCACATGATTAGGTGTTGCAAAAAAATCCGTCCTTCCCATACCTTTTGATAAAAGAGACATTCAATTTATAGAGGGTTGATGTGGCAATGCTCTGCCTGAAAACTACATCAAACGTATATGTTGGTTCACAGTAGGTGTTCGAGGGTTGATCTACGCATGGTTATGCATTGCTTCAAACGGCGTATGTATGAGGTGAAGCATGTCGACGTCAACTGTCGTAACAGAGGCGCGATTTCGTGCCACAATGTCCTCGGGTGACTGCGGAGAGTGGTCAGTTGTGTACACCGATGCTTTGAGGTGAGTCCCCAAAATAAAATCGAGTGGTGTAAGTTCTGGTGACCTTAGTGGCCATTCCACCGGTCCCTCACGCCCGGTCCACTTCATTAAGTATTTGCCGCGCTTGTGCCCCAGTGTGTGCAGGGGTGCCGTCACACTGATACCACATCCTCTGTCACACAAGCAACCGTGTGGAGGAACATACGTTATTTGTGGGAAGACAAACGATCTGGTAGCATATAGGGGCCCACATTCGCATCCCCAACAATGGTGGCCCATATATTAACGCTAAATCAATGCTAGAGTGGTGTGCAGGTTATCGCTTACCCATAGGGGATTGTTATGGGTGTTATCCATTCCTTCTTGGATGAAACAGGCTTCATCAGTGCACAGAATGCGCTCAATGAAGTCCGGATCCGCATCATGCTGTTGCTGGAGCCACTGGCAGACTGTACTTGGTAAGGCACATTAGCCGGGAGCAGACGCTGAGTTGTTCCATAATGATATGGTTGATAGCCCTTATCACGCAACACCTGCATAAATGAGCCCTGTGACACATGCATAGCTTGTGCTACGTCTCGGAATATGCACGCTGGCTGTTTTTGGAAGGCATTTATTAAAGCATCTTCAACGCCTGCTGGCCGTACGTTGCGTGGCCGTCCTGCATCCATTCGTGGAGCTGGTACCATTTGACCTGTCTCCCGACAACGCTGTTCCAAACGGCCAAACACATTTACACTCTGATAACGTCTTCCGGGGAAGCGATCAGCGTAATCGGCTATCAGATGCTCCTATGACCATTGACCTATCCTAGTAGTCTACATGTGTGTAGATCATTTGCTTACAAAATAATCACATCGCATTTCTTTCTACGTCTAACTGCGTAATTTCAGGCACAGTGTTGCCACATCACCCCTCTCTAACTTTATTGACGTTTTTCTAAAAAGGTTTAGGAAGAACAGATGTTTTTGCAGAGAGTGTTTTTTACTTTTACTTACCTTCCTAATCAAGTGGTGCTGTTCGTATCCACGAATTACTCCTCACCATATATATTTCACCCCTTTTGTTTTAAATGATCTAGTATGGAAATTTTTTAAACATTACTTTCTTACTCACTTAAGAACTTGAAAGCTCTTATAAAGTACGCCACCTATCCCTCTCTTGAGCCAGCTCTATCAAGTCCCAGGCACAGATTCGTGGGGTGGGCGTGGGAGGGGGTTGGAGGGGGTCAAAGGGTCAGTTGACCCTTCTGTGAAAGCTAGAAAATTAATACATAAAACGAAATAAAAGTTCAAATTTTAGGAATAAAATACACTACAGATAAATTATTCAATTATCTTTTTACGCGCAGACAGCTCTTGAGCCGGGTCCACAGTGCGTTATTTGTCCACGTTTCGTCAATATTCGATATGACTCACGCAAGTGTGGAAAAAATATTCGTTTTCGTGTATGAATATTTGTCGTGCATATCGAGTAACAAACATTGATCCACATAGAGACGGTGGATTGCCACACATCAAAGAAGACTAATAATCGCCTGAGAGCAGTTCATTCACGAATACAGAATATGGAGTATGTTAGGACGGCCGGAGCGGCGAAACTGGAATAAATTCCTCACCTAAATATATTTCAAATCCTCTGATATCATCGATTATTAATCTGAAAGATGGCCTTAAATCAAACTCCAAATGACTTCTAGATTTATTCTGTTGTCAAAAATTTGCCGGAGAGGACCACTTCAAATAACTACTAGACTAGAGGCGTCTAACTGGCAGAAAAAATCAAGGGAGGAAAACCTTAAATAGCTTCCAAGTTCATCCAAATTTTAAAAATATCTATGGGAGGACAATTCCAAATAGCTTCTAGTTGCATGCCATTTTGAAGAAATTTCAGGCGAGGACCACCCCAAATAGCCTAGTTTTTTAAATAATTCGTTTTTCAAAATTTTGTCTGTGGAATACCACTTCAAAAATTATCATCTAGAGTTATCTAATTATTGTTAAGCACTAATTAAGGTGAAGATCACTCTAAATAGCTTCAACGGGCATCCAAATTTCAAAAATTTCTAGGTGAGGAAAACTTTAAATGGCTTGTAAAAGAATATTTTTATTATATCAAGGGGAAGACTACTCATAGCTTCTAGAGTGAACCATTTTTCAAAAAATTGTTGAAGGAGAGCCACTCCAAATAGTTTATAAAAACTATCTGATTTTAAAAAATTGGGGAGAATGACCACGGTTTAAAACATACATAAGATCAAATATGAATGAGAAACTATTAAATGGGTTTAAACAGAAATCTAACATTTTAAAAAACTATGATATTTATAATTATGATCCGCCTATGAAAATAATTTGGATTAACCCCTGTTCAGTCCACCTCATTATATCCTATCCCTATCTTGAGCTAGTTCTATCCAGTCCACCTCATTACACCAAACTCTTTCAGGTTAATTCTAATGTTATCCTCCCATCTGCGTGTAGGTCTTCCCAATTGTCTCTTCCCGTTGATTTTTCCGGTCAATAGCATTATTTTCAACTTCATCAATAAATATTATAATAAGAAATATTCTGATAAGCTGACCGATAATTTTAAAAGTGTTTGTTCTCAGGCAGTGAGCCAAACACCAGACTTGTATATTACAAATCTGTAGTATGAAGTAACATTTAGAATATATAAACATTTTGCGGTCAAATTTGATGACATTTTACTATATTTTTAAAATTATTTATATGTATCTATATTATCTATCAAAAGTGACAGCTGCATATTCCATGACTGGATATATGAATATGTGAATATTGTTTTGGTAGCTTTTGTAACAATAAGAAATCCTTGATCAGGCATCTTAAAAGATGTATATCAACATTTGTATTATTAGTTTTTAGATTTCATGGGCTAGATATATTGTTTATTGACAGCATAGATGTTATTATATTATTATTATCACCGCGTCTTACTACACGTTCGGGTTATACGCACTTACGCTAATGTGTAATGGTAGGGTGATTGTGAGATGAAATGAAGGACCTACAGTTTAACGTGGAATCCGAACCACGGTGGAGGCCTGGCATTCCCCACATTCACAAGATGTCTTGTCAGAGGTGAAGGAAGGGTTTGGTAATCAGATAAATCTGTGCCGGAACCGAGGATTGAACCCCGGCCACCAGCACAGAAGTCTGACACCTTACCCCTAGACCACCAGGTCACCAGTATAGATGTTAATATCATACCTTGTTATTTTATATTGTAATAAATTATGATATTGTAAAAGTTTCCCTCACATCTTTGACGTACATTTTACAGTGCATTATTCCTCGTGGGAAAGGTTAAGCACATTGCTTTCTCTTTGGGACGCATTTATTTCCTTGATAACGGGTTTTAAGAATGTAAGATTTTGATTACAAATCGTGTTTGCCTAAAATGTATTGCTTTTGAAGAACATGGCAACCAATTGTTTCTCAGAAAAATCATAGTGTACTTGCTAAGAAAACTGTTACGCTAGCGAAATATCCATGATTATAGTACAACTACAATGTTTGGTTCGTTTAATAGTCCATTGTTCATTCTTTCGAAAACAATTTGGGGACAAATAAGATATTTTCTTCTTTTTAAAATTATTATTGTTTAAATGTTGTATTTTTTAGATATAGTAAATAATATCACTAGTCTCATAGTCTTTGTTTTCTAATGAAAGTAATTAAATCTGCACTAAGATTAGGTATTTGATTCGAGTTGTAATATATAGATGTATAAGCCACGTGTTAAACGTTTAGTAATATGGACGCTTAAGATTCAGTTTATTGACGTTACTCTTTTAAGATCGACATCTCAATGTTATTAGCAATATGACAAGAATACTTTAGGAGCACGAGCCCAATACAAAAAGGTAAATTAACGTATACAAAAACAAAATCATTTGGATTTTGGCCTTATTTACACGACATCAAGACTACCTTGAATTTTCTCAGATGAAAATTAATTGAAATATTTATAACGAATATTAATTACACTATAAATGTATGCTCACTCCATTGGGCCCGTGGACAAAGGCATGAGTCTCAGCCGGGTTTACCGAGATGTTTTTCTTTAATTTCTCATATCAAGAGAACGTATTGTGATCGTTAAAAAATTGATTTCGAGATTGTGACGAATCTTTACGTTTGATGTGGACACAAACCCAAAAAAAGGGAATTTACAATTCTGTCCTTCCCTGTGTCTCTCTATCTATCTGTCTCTGGTAACGGATTCAAAACTGTTTGATGGATTTTGTTCAAACTTGATACTTAGATTGTATATGGCTACACCACAAAACTTTTTTTTACCATAGTCCTTCAATTAAGGCTAGTTTACTGATAAGTATTTTTTTTTACTTAAAATTTTTTTGAAAATGGCTCTATCGATTTTGTTTAAAATACAGTTCTAGGATTTGATTGACATGAAAAGAAGCATTGTATGATTAGTTTTTGGGCAAAAATTCCTTTAAGGATAGTTTACAAATTTGATTATTTTTTTTAATTCCAAATATTTCGAAGATACGCTTTTGTTTAAAATGTTTATCTGGAAATAAGGTAGTAATAGAAATAACAGTGCATGATAATTGTTTTTGGGGTAAATACTCTTTTATAGATAGTTTACTGATGACTGATTTTTCAAAAACTTGAAATATTTTACAAATTGTGCTAACGATTTAATTCCATATGGGTATCTTAAGAGTCTTTGACATAACAAATATAAGTACATAATGGTTTTTGGGTAGTAGCTGATTTTAGGTAGTTTACTGATACCTAATTTTCTATAAACTTAATACTTCTTAAAATGGCCATAATGATTTGGTTACAAATGGGTATCTTGGGATTGGTTGATATGACAAATTAAATGGTTTACTTGGTTTTGGGTTGGAATTAGATAAAAGGTCATTCGATGATAAGTTATATTTGAAAATTCAAAATATTTTGATTTTGCTATATATATAGTTATTTATTAGTAGTGATTGACATGAATATGACAAATAAAGTTTTATGCTTGATTTGTGACGGAAAATTCAGTTTTGGATAGTTTAGTACTGATGACTGTTTTTATTTAATTTGAATTGATTGAAAAAATATATTTATTGATTTGATTCAAAATTGGTTTTGGGAGAATATTTTACATGATTAATTATAATGTATCTTTATTTATCTAAAGTAAATCAATTTAAGGGTAGTTTACTTAGGACAATACATAGAAAATTTGAATTTTTAGGGGATTGACCTTGAAAGTTGAATTCCAAAAGGGAATTTGTAAATAGTTTTTCATTTTAAATAAGAATACGGTTTTATTTTTACAAATAAATAATTTTAGGGTAACTTAAAATTAAAATAATTGCATTTTTTTAAAAATATATTTGAACAATTTAGTTTGAAATTTATATATAAAGATTGATTATTGTGATTAACAAGATGATGTGTTTGTTTATATGAGGAAAACATCCTTAAGAGTAGTTTATTCCAAATTTATTTTTTAAGACATAATCTATCTATATATAAAAGCGAAAGCCGTGACTGACTGACTTACTTACTCACTCACTCACTCACACACTCATAACTAATTCTCCCACTTCCCACGAAGCTAGAGGGCTGAAATTTGGCAAAGGTGTTCCTTATAAGCTAATTAGGAAAAGTAAAGATGTTTCATCCGATTTTTTGTGATTGAAGGGGGTAAAATTGGGGTAGCTACCCTAATCAACAATATTACTCTATAAAAAAATTTAAGCGTTAATCCGGTAAGTTTATTCTAATAATGCCTTATAAAAATATAGTAATTATTTTTAACCCCTTAGATAGCTTCTAAGGGGTGTAAAAAATGAATACAGACAAATAAACTAAATATGTAATTACGTCTTAGTATGCAACTCCAAGAGACGGTAAAAGTCTGTAGTTTATATTTTGCTGAATTTTGTGATGTTTGTTTGTGGTGTGTAGTGTATGTGAGTGAGAAGGCTCAGCCCGGGAGGGGGGGCTGCGGTGGTGGGGAGTAGAGGGAGGGGGAGGGGTAGTATCTGTCCAGCCACGCTCAGTGGATAACGCCCCAGGCGGTAGGCAAGGGGGCCTGCCGAAAATAAAACTCCCCGTGAGAAACGATACATGGTCACCTCTTCACGGTGTTTCTTGGGTAGCGCTAAGAACCATGACCATTAAGCTTCAGACAATAGTCGATCATTTTCATCCAATAATAAATAATGAGTAATAACACAATATCCCGTGCGTAGAACGGGGATTCAGCTAGTATACACTATGTATGATACAGTTACTGTGATTGTGCCGTAACATATATTTTTAAATAGTTTCCCACTCTCCCTCCACAAAAATGTAACTACATTTCCGCTTAGTTCTAGCTATTTCATATTCAACCTAATGGAGTAAATATATACGAGTAGCCCGGATGGATATTAAGACTTTGGTGTACGTTATATATAAATAAATTTTAGTTTTCTTTCCCAACCGTGGCTTACTACCCGTTCGAACTATTTGCATTTTATTATTATTATTATTATTATTATTATTATTAGCACCGCGTCTTACTACCCGTTCGGGTTATACGCACTTGCGCTAATGTCTAATGGTAGGGTGATTGTGAGATGAAATGGAGGACCTACAGTTTAACGTGGAATCCGAACCACGGTGGAGACCTGGCATTTATTTGCATTTTAATTACACTATTGAGTTATGGATGAGTAGTGTAGACTTTAGATAAAATGTACTTTAACTTGTCTAGTGATAAAGAGAGGTTTTATTTTTTATATAGAAAACACCTTAAGTATCTCGGTTAGGTTTTGAAATATTACTTCCACGTCACCAGAAAATCAAACTATATGAGCCTTTCCATTTTGTCCGCATGACCGCCAACGTGGGAAATAGTTTAATAAATATGTTTTTAAACTAACGTTCCGTTACTGAAAATATTGTATTTATACTATCGAAAAGCAGCCAGTCTAAACCCTACATGACATTCAATATTTGTATTGGTAATAGTATAGTACAATTTTATTGTTATTGGTCGATTCATTCTCTATGAGGTATGAATACAAATGGCAATGTGTAAATGTTATTAATTTCCATTTCACACACAGCTTAACGTGATGTCAAATAACTATTAAGCCCTCCACACGAAGCGGGAATGAACTTTTAATTCGATTTCCCCACCTCGGTACAACTGTCACAATCCCTGTTCGCTCTGACCAATGCTTATCGACCAAGCCATATTAACTCCCTTCCACTCACACCTTTTTATTTGGTTGTGGTGTGAATGCTCCTTAGTGTTGCGACTGAGCTCTAACGATCGATCGTTGCAATTGCTTTCGTATTAGTTCGAAAATTTTTAATAGAGTTTTTTTTTATTAATAACAATGATATGATCTAATTTGCCACGCAAGAAAAAAAGATAATTGGATTCTAAACGATTACCATTTGTGTATAGATGTCGATTGGACATTTATTAATGAGTAATACAAGGAAATGTTAAATACAAAGTCGAGAATTTTCGGGTATACAATGTTTAAAGAAGGAGTTAGTGGATTAGGATTTATAATACATATTTTATAATTACTTTAATTTTAAAACACAATTTATAAATGAGCTTAATCGAGTACATTACCTTAGATATTACCTTCAAACCTGGAGTGTTATTTTAACTGGCTGAAAGTATAAATACCCACAACGATGAGCCGGCTAGTGAGGGAATACTTGAGTATAATTAATACAATTAGTTGATAAACTCATTTATTATTTGATTAATCACATTATTCATAAAATACAAATCATATAGGAAACTATTAATATGGGCTAACATCTGTTTTACTCCCATTACTGTTACCAGCTTGTGGGCTGTGTCAGGTTTTTATTCAAGCCATATATATATGTATATATCCCACTACCTGCTTGCTGGCCTGTTGTTGCTTCATATGCCTTATATTCTATATTATGACTAGGAAAGGCACAAAAACCAGTCTCCGACCGTTCATTTATCAATGTGAAATGGTTATCCATATTTTGATCATTGATAAATTTTCGGCCATGCCAGTAATCGAAACCGGGACCCTTAGCACAGTAGACAGGTACGCTGCTGACTGAGCTAAGGTGTTGGACCAACATATGCCAACTAAAATCATTAAAATTGTAAATATCTTTCTGTGAAATATTCTAAGTTATTTCGAGTAAATGTATCTTATTTTATTATTCCATATTTTGCATGAAGGTTCCTTTTAGACCCTGGGCAAGAGATAATGCGGGGTTTTGTGAAATTCCACTTTTAAAGAATAAAAACTGGGATTTGAAGATTTAAAAGATTCCCTAATGTAGTTTTTGAATCAATGAATCCAGAACCTTGAAATTTCAAATTAAGGTTTCGTTCTAGAACTAGAAAATAATTTTTTTTAAAGGTTTTTTAAATTTCACCCTATATAGAAATACAAAATTTAAGCCAGGGAAATGGCAGTGTTTAAAATGTATACAATTAAAGTAGAATGCGTATGCGTATAAGGTAGTAAGGTTCGGTTATAAAAAACTAATATAGAACATTATTTTCTATGTGGTTAAGTTAAAATTTGATAGGCATTTAAAAAAAATTAGATAAGATAAGTATTAGAAATTTCAAATTAGGAATGTTGAAATTTAATTGGGGTTAGGGTAGTCTGGCGGTCTAGAGGTAAGGTGTCAGACTTCTGTGTTGGGGGTCCGGGGTTCAATCCTCGGTCCCAGCACAGATTTATCTGATTACCAAACCCTTTCTTACCCTCTGACAAGACGTGTATTAATCACAACTTGGGAATGTGTGGAGTGCCAGGCCTCCACCGTGGTTCGGATCCCACGTTAAACTGTAGATCCCACATTTTATCTCACAATCACCCTACCATTACGCATTAGCGTAAGTACGTATAACCCGAATGGGTAGTAAGATGCGATGCAAATAATAATAGTAATAATAATAAATAATAATAGGGGTTAGGGTAAGGTAGTACATTGACATATTTCCAAAATAATTTAACAAACTACATCTTTGTAAAGGCAAAAGAGAACTGTATAAGATTAAACAAATACAAATACAAATCTAAAGAATATCTTAAAGTGTATATATATATATATATGTATATATATATATATATATATANATATTCTTTATATATATATATATCCAGCAATAAATTAACATTTATCTAGGAGCGAAATTACAAGTAAAATCAACAAACTATGGAATCATATGGAATCATAACTTTGGGACCAAGATTCTCTTTGGGAAATTAAAATACCTAATATATTATATGTTTATGCAATAAAATAATATATAATTTCATGTATGATCTTTGTAGAAATGTGACGCTCGTTTTTCTAACATATTTATGTAACAATGTATATTACCTCGTGTAACTTATACTATGGTCAAGTTTGAGTAAAAACTGCGTTGTCAATGAATTGAGTTTTTTTGCACTCAGTTTGTGGACTAGGTAATTTATAAGATTTGTATTTATAAGGTATTTATAAAATTGGTTTTATTTATTAATGGTTATAATTGGTTTGTGAATGCCAGATTTACCTCAGTATTGTTTATGGACGAATTATCGAAAACATGGCAGCCGGATGTTTAAGGTCCTAACTTGATCTATTTTGATTCAGGCTTCTCGTGCTAAGAACGGGTCAAGATGCTAGTCATTTTTATATGATAGTAAATATTGAGTGTTTTCATTAAAAAAATTCCTGCTAGCAGTTACTCTCAGATCCCCTAAAATGTTTGTTTTGTTTTAGTTTGATCCCCCCCCCCCCTCAACTCCCAGTAATTTGTGCAAATAGATTATTGGATCATAATTGTTTTTTCGGGTGAAGAAGGTGGAAGGGGTGGATTGACGTAATATAAAACCACTAGGTTAGTTCTCCTCTCTATTAGCGAAGTTAATTGTGACCTGATTGTGCACACCCCTGCCAGGTGCACGGCGAGCATTGCTGATAAATGCTACCAACAGCCAACAAATATCCCTAAACGTGCAGTGTAAAGCTATTAGCAAGCAAATTGCTCCGTTCCAGGGTAGGAGGTGAAGTAATGAAAAGCACGATAGAAAGACAACGCCAAGGGCATGCTGCGCGCGCAGACAAGAATCTATTAACGCCTCATCGCGCCGCGCGCTCATTATTTTGTAAACATTTTATATATCGTGCGAATATACTCGTTTCATCTTTTACACACACACTTATGATGGCGTTAATGTTGTAATTATCCTCCTTATATGTTCATTTATTTTATAATATAAACAATTCGATGCCTTGGCTCAGACGGTAGCGTGTCAGCCTAATGAGTTAAGGGTCCTGGTTACGATCCTCAGAAAGTATATACTTGGTGAAAGTTTGAATTCCTCTTTAACAGTGATTATTTAAATATTGGGTGACAAAATGTTGTGTTTATTTTGGATTTAAGTTAGTTTGTAAGTCTTTTATAATATAATATATGTTAAGAAAGTTCGCACTTACAGAATTATTATTATTACTATTATTATTATTATTAGCACCACGTCTTACTACCCGTTCGGGTTATATGCACTTACGCTAATGTGTAATGCTAGGGTGATTGTGAGATGAAATGGAGGACCTACAGTTTAACGTGGAACCCGAACCACGGTGGAGGCCTGGCATTCCTCACATTCACAAGATGTCTTGTCAGAGGTGAAGGAAGGGTTTGTTAATCAGATAAATCTATGCCGGGACTGAGGATTGAACCCCAGCCGCCAGCATAGAAGTCTGACACCTTACCCCTAGACCGCCAGGTCACCACACTTACAGAAGAAATAATTTTTATTTCTATTCATTGAAATTATTTATTTTAATATATGATGTGCATTTCGTTTCACTACCCTTCCGTGATATTCACAAATATATACCAATGGGGTACCGGAGGCTGGGATTTAGAAGAAATGTAACCCAATTTTCTTGTTTAGAAAAAAATATATCTGTGTGCCTGACCAGGTCGAGACCCAACTTCCCCGTACATAACTAGACCAGACGAGTTTGACGACTTAGCCCATGGGCCAACCGATATGAACTAGTATTTGTTAAATAGTGTAAATTTCTTGTATTCTCAACATTCGAGAACACACATAAACAAGATGTTATGTTTATATTAAAATGTTCTATTTTTTTATAGATATTTACTATATTTTATTACTAAATATTATTGATGTTTTGCCACACAATGCACTTAAATATTTATTTTTTTCCCACTTATTTCAAATGTATAGGCCTAATTTTCATCTTAGTAAATTAAATAGGCGTACCAACATTACGTCAAACTCAAATGGCAATGTTTACTTCTGAATGAGAGGTCGAATAAAAGCTGGGTGAACTGAGAGTGGTTCTTCGTCAAGTTTCTCCCTCTCACTCTACACAGATTTGGGTATACTTCATCTTCAGTCAACCTTCTTCAACTCTAACCCATTGTGTAATCAACTGCATCCAGCCAAACGGGGCATAAGACGAGGATTGAAAAGAGTAAATTTCAAACAAACTATTTATATTATATTTGGAAGAAGGTATAGGAAAGATGTATAGAAACATATAAAAAGGACAAACACAACTCTTAAAGGGCAGCCATTACCTCTTTGTCCATTGGCAGCAGTGTAAAGTGTGAACTGTGTTCTTCTTTTCATTGTACAAGACATAATGTGTTTGTTATCTTTTATATGTTTCTATCCACCTTCCCTGTACCTTCTTCAAAATATAATACCATTACCTCATAAAGCGAAAAGAAGTTTTCATTATAGAGAAAAACTAATTAGTTAGACATTTAAAAAAAATATTATACCCACTTCAGTGGTGGCAAAGTCTAAGACGTCACACTCGCAATATAACATATTGCCAATGACAGGGATATCAGGGTTTGAAACCCGGTCGGGTGTAATAAGGGTAGTTTTCCCTAAATAGGTTCCATTCTCTCTCCACACAAATACGGGTACACTTCCTCTAAATTAAATCATCATAGTGGCTAAACCATACAATTAATTAATAATACATAAGTATATAAACCAAATGAGTAGTAGTAATATGCGGTGCTAAAAAAAGATAAAAATATTAATTTAAATTGCTTCATTTTAAAATTTTACATTTTAGTTTTGATGTATATACAATCTTAAAATTCTACCCTACACTACTTAAATTATATATGAAAATGAAATTACACTAGAATAATGTTTTATTATTTTCTGATTGCAAGTTTTATCCTAAATTAATCACGGTGCACATAAATTGGGGAACAACTCATCCGAGGTCGGTAATACCCTTACACAAATCATATTTATAGTGACTTTGTTCACGAATGTATACTTTTGAGGACTTTTTTTTCTATTGGGCCTAACACTAAAACTATTCAGTGTGTTGTAATAAGCCTGGGCTTAGATCCATGCATAACGCATGTCTAATAACTTACAGTCCATAACGTACAGGGCACGATTCATGTCAATAAAACAAAACCATTCACAATGAAACGTTCTGATTAAGGCCTGACTAAAATCAACTGTTTTTTTATTCCTAAAAAGAGGCCTAATCTCTGTACTCTAGTAATGTCTCTAAGAAAACTTATTTAAGGGTTTACTCAAAAAAACAACGATCATTAAATTGTACATTTTAAAATATAAAATCAACCTAATACAATTAGTGCTTGTACCGTTCAAACAAATTTTTTTCTTTCTTGGTTTCTGATTCTACTATCTGTATGATATATTTTCAATAACAAAGTTAAAGATGTAATACTTTCCGTTTATTTTAAAACATATCTAAAATCATAGTCATTGAGGCTAAAACATAGAAAATGTGTTAGGTACAAACAAATACAACTACCAAACGTTAACCGAAGATATTTTACGTCTGCTGTATATACTGGTGATTTAATTGGCTCGAGCCTTTCTTCGCATTTTCATTGGTTGATACGTCTCAAGTCCATACATAATGCGTGAAAAGTTATATCGACTTTATGAATCGCGCACTGTCACAATGTTTCGGTTGTGAACTTTATCATCGAGAGTAATGTGTTTCACGTTGTGTATTAAGTGCTCTGCACTATTCGTTATGTTTTACACACGAATATAAAGCCCAGCCTCACCCTCTACAGGATGTGTTGATTTATTTAAAAGTAGCAGGGGTGTAACTAGTAGACTTCAAAACAATACAAAAAGATCTTTATAAACATATTATGTTCGATGATTCCCGAGATCGGTCTCTCCAAGATTCTGCTGGAATTCTTAATATCCCTACTTAGTAAACCCCTGTTTCACCTCTTGTAAGTGACGTATCACTCCTGTTACACATACAGGACTGCAGCTACACTGACAGGGGTGTATAAAATAGGCCAATTAACAATTCCGGTAGAATCTTGGATGGACTTAAATCGGGAACTATCTAACATAGGGCATATGTTCATAAGGAATTTTTGTTTTATTTTGATGTTTACTAGCCACATTCCAGTTACTTCCCATATAAATCGATACACCCTGTATAAGGCTTGTAAACTATATTGTTCCAGGTAGACCTTTGTTTCTAGAGGTGGAACATTGTTACCGTTGTATACGGAAATGAAACATAACAAAATCTAATGCGATACTAGAAACAGTATGCGCAGAAACAGCATTACACTGTTAAGTGAAGTGCAGCAACCTTTAAAAATTGGAATAAGTGCCCCAACATTACATTGGGTTTAGTTTTTCTTGGATCAGATGCTATGAACATGTGGTGTTGGGCTGTGATCCAATTCTGGGATTTTTATCTTCAATTCAAATCAAATCCAGGCTTGTGAATGCTTATTCTTAGACAGGGTTGTACAAAATAATAAAATGGAGTGTTGAACATAGTCACTTCGTAAAAAAAAATTAAAATAAAATATTATTTTAGATATCTTGAATGGATTAAATAGAATACATATGCAATCAAATTCATTTATGTAAGTTTTAGTCAGTCGAATACTTTTTTTATTATTGTACCACAATTATTGTTAGGAACTGTATCCACATTTGCGTTTGTGTGAATTGGGAAACCATTTAGTAAAACCCACACTTAATATATCCAGCCGGGACTTGAATTTCGACCTTCCCGTCCCCTGCAGACTAAACAAGCATGACGTTTACTTCACGTACCCGCCTGTTGTGGGGAAGTTTTATGTGTGTTGTACGTGTGAGTAAAGATGTATTAATGAGCAGGCACTACCATTAGTTTTCAACTCCTGTTTACAACAATGTTTAAATAGCAGTGACAAACTGTGTTAGCTTGGGTAGTGGTTTGTTACTTTTGTTTAAATTTGCACGCTTTTTTTTTCATTTTAAAGTTAAGCTATAGTCCAATTTCCTAGAATCCACCTTATTTGACAGCTATAAAAACTACTAGAACTACTTTCAGGTATCCATACGTCAAGTCATTTTATCAGAAGCTGTCACTTTAAATAAATATAGATCTTACATTCCTTTAAAATTACAATAATAGTTTAGTTAAAATGTTAGTACTTTTTGTTTGTTTGTGTTATGCAGACAAATTCCTCGGTACATTTTTATTTTCCACATTTTGCTAATTTTAAAACATCGTAGTTTCTTCTTACACTTTATTTTGTGTTTCGAGTAAATCTTCTATTGAAAGTATTTGTTACCTAATCAGTCCTAAATTATTTGGTTTCATTTTAACTATCAATTTGTTTTCAAACAGCCAATATTCATTTTCTGTGTTTTGCTAGAGTTGTTATGTTAAGTTACTAAATTTAAGTTGATAATGATCTCAGATTAAGTTAGTTTGGGCTAAATTTGATTTCAACTATTTTAACTTACCCGAGATTGTGTTAGGCAAGGTTAGGTTCGATTAGTTTACCAAACATTAGTCCTACTTTGTGTGCGTGTTTTTTTTTTTCTTTCTCTTTGAACCAAAACTAAACAAACCCAACCAGATTTCGAAGAGACTACTATTTAAGCGTCGTAAAAGGTTTGAAAGACGTGTATGTGTAAAGGAGAACCTAACAATTATTTTGTAACTCGGATAGTTTTTCACTCAACCTAGACACGAGAGAGAAAGAGAGTTGTGGAATGCAATTTGTTGCAGATGTGCAAACAAACCTGCGAAAGGCAATTTCTCAACACGTGAGTCAGACTCTCGATCTCTTTCACAACTGTAGAGCGGGTATGTTTTCTTTCGTTTGGATAACATAAGCAAGAAAATGAGAATATTTTATCTTTGCTTCCTCCTACCCGCACCTGTGATCACGTGATCTAAGACGTGATTCTCTCAATATATTGGTTTGCCGATTGCGAGGAGGCTGATGTTCAAATCACGGCTGACTGCACTGATTGTGATTTTCCCCGTATTATTTATCACAGTGGTTTTCCCCTTTCCTCCACACGCTAATGTGGGTGAATCTCCCTCAATTCACCCTCTCAATCCCAACCCTGTAGTTTGAGCCGTTAATATCCTCAGTATTGGATGTAATAATTGGGAACAAAAGGCCCATATACTTGCTGATTCCTAAATTTTGCTGTTCTATGCACTTGCTTATATTGCCAACACGTAATTATTTACTTAAGCTACGCTATATTTATGGATATTTATTTATTTACTTCTTAAGTCAACAACCCGGAAGTTGAAATGATATTATTTCTATCCAACCGGCGTTGGGCACGTACTTAGCTCTTCGGCTGGTTAGCTCTACCTGCACCATCTGGTATAAATAGCATGTTCTAGGGAAGTTCAGAGAGTGTGATAGTTCCCCATTGCCTTACACAATGAATTTATATTAGCGAGCGCTAAAGAGCCTACTAATTTTGCCAGAAGGGTATTTTCACATAACTCCCAGGGTTATTTTTACATGTAACACTCGACATGGGACCGATGGCTTTACTCCGAAAGAAGTTGTGTTACGGGTTTTTACCGTTCAAGAAAAATCCACATTACCTCAGTTGAGTAAGAACCTTCGTACATCGGCTTCTGAGGTAAGCACAGTACCCCAAGACCTCCAAGCTCTCTCTATCTATCTATATATATATTTCAAAAATAACCAATATGTGGATTGAAAACAAATATATAAAATGATGGATCAAATAGCAAAGTTATAATTGTTAATTATGGTTATAGCCGTATCTAGATATCATGCTGTTGAAATTAAAAAATGACACCTGTAAATGGGAATTGAACCTGAGACCTTTGGCTTCGTACGCCAACCACTGACCACTGAGCTATCCAGTTGTCTTGATTTTTAAGTAACAAAACATATAAGACTTTTTTTTTTGCTCCGCGTCTTAAAACCCATTTGAGCTCTGAGCTTTTAATCACGCTAGTGTATACTTTAAAGGAAATTACCCACATTTTATTTATAATAAAAGTGGGAAACCGTTTCGGTAAAAAAAACACTCTCAATATGCCCATCTGGGATTCAATCCAAGAGGGGTCCGAGTGACCCGGTGGAGGTCGAGTCAGACCAACGTCTCTACCTCTACACCACCGGCAAACCAAACTATTTGGAACTGACATTTAATGCGAGTAAAAGAAAAATCACTAAACACGGTTCTTAAATTGAGAGTGTATGTTCAAATGAAACCACGCAGATCTACATTAAATAAACATCGTGAAGCTCGTCTTTTGTTTTCCTTCTTCTATATAGAATAATGTAATGGTCCACGAATAAATATCTCGTAACCGTATACATAACAATATACAGGTAAGATTCTGTTATTCCGAAACATTTCGTTGCGACGGTTAATAAATAGAGTGCAATGGAAATAAGTGCCCCCGATCTTCACGTAAGCTCGCCTCTCATCAATATCACAACACTCTGTTTTTCATAGGCGGACGTATTCAGCTCACAAACATTACTATTCACCGCGTCTCACTACCCGTTTGAATAAATATATATATATATCTTATTATATGATTTACTAATGTATGTGTCTTTTTACACACGCCTCGGTGGCGTAGTTGGCTAACGCGCTTGTCGTGTTGAGCCAGACTGCTGAGGACGGGGAGATGTAGGTTCGAATATAGGTCGGGTGAACTAGGGGCGGTTTTTCCTTAATGGTTTACCACTCTCCCTCCATGCAAATGCGGGTTCACTTCCTCTAATTCAACCTTCCCAATTCCTAATCCATTAGAGTAATTAGTACTTAAAGCGTATAACCCGAACGGGTAGTAAGACGCGGTGCTAAATATTATTGTCTTTTTACACCCTCCAGAAGCCTTTAGATGAAATAGAAATCCGAAATTTGCATATTAGTACAGACTACGAGAAAGAACCTTACGGAGCCGGATTTTTTATTTTTTATTTCTGTATCGATTTTTTAAATTTATTTTTTAAACAAAATAGAATTAATTTAGTTCATTCTCACTTTATCCACTCTTACGTAATAACGGACAGAAAAATATTTATTTATTTTACAAACAAAGCTTAACCTTTCATGCGCCTAACAATTGAAGGTTAGGTTTTGTTAATTAGGTTAATATGATAACCTATCGTAGACAGTCCTAAAAACTATTATTAAATAAAATAATATGAATTATTATAGTGTTACAGACATGAGGAAAGTAGAGTTTAGAGGGGGAAATACCCGTATTTGGGTAAAGGGAGAGCAGCAGGTAACCATTTAGGTAAAACCACCCTCAGTACACCCAACCAGTGTTCAAACACCGGTCTCCCTATATTCGTCAATCCGGCCTATTGCTGGAATGTTACCATCGAACCGGGTCTAGTCAACTCTCTACAACAACGATCGCTGTTTTTGCTGACATCACCATCACATATAAATTAAATAAATACATTGCAATTATGTTGCGGTTAGCACTATGTCACCTATAAATAAAAACATATTTAGCGAGAGGTAATATGTGTGTTTTGTAGGCTATAACATACGTGTATAGTCATCAATAAAAACAAAACAAATAAATCTTGACGAATCAGCTTAATTTTTTTAAGTTTCCTTAGATGGTAGTTGTACACTTGGTATGTGTATTTTAACATACGTGTCAGCATATCGGCTATCCTTTAATTTAGGTTACAACACCTTATTATTATTATTATTATTATTATTATTATTATTATTATTATTATTATTAGCATCGCGTCTTACTACCCGTTCGGGTTATACGCACTTACGCTAATGTGTAATGGTAGGGTGATTGTGAGATGAAATGGAGGACCTACAGTTTAACGTGGAATCCGAACCACGGTGGAGGCCTGGCATTCCCCACATTCACAAGATGTCTTGTCAGAGGTGAAGGAAGGGTTTGGTAANCCCCACATTCACAAAATGTCTTATCAGAGGTGAAGGAAGGGTTTGGTAATCAGATAAATCTGTGCCGGGACCGAGGATTGAATCCCAGCCGCCAGCATAGAAGTCTGACACCTTACCCCTAGACCGCCAGGTCACCTACAATACCTTAAACGTTCGGTCATAAACAAAGGTATTACTTCATTACTTCTTCTTAACTCAACAAACCGAAAGCTGGTTTGATGTGATGTCTATCCATCCAGGGCCGGCATGCACTTAGCCCTTTCACTGGTTAGTGTTGCCTGCACCATCTGGTATAAATACTATATACTAGAAAAGTTCAGAAAGTGTGGTGATTCCCCGTTGTCTTCCACACTGACTTTCTATGAGCGAGCACTTTACCTCAAGACCATCGAGATCGACTTCTACACAGCAACCCACTTCTGTGGCGCAGTTAGTTAACGCGTTAGTTTCGTGTTGAGCTAGACAGCCGAGGACGGGGATCTCGAGGTTCGAATCTCGGTTGTGTGAACTGGGGATGGTTTGTCCTAAATGGTTTTCCATTTTTTCCTCCACGCAAATGCGGGTTCACTTCCTCTAAATTCAACCTTCCCAATTCTTAACCCATTATCGTAATTAGTACTAAAGTGTATAACCCGAACGGGCAGTAAGACATGGTTCTAACTAAATAAAAAAAAGTATATACTACATGCATTGCGAATCATCCTCAGGTATTACCGAGGGTCAAACGCAATTTTCTTTCAATATTAAGCCTATTGTAGGATTCTGGTAGGGAGAATTTTAGGAATCACAAACTTACCGATATTATTTTACTATATAAAGGAGTTCAAAAAATATAAACACACCTCAACGTGCCACTTTAAAAAGAATGTATACATTTTTACGGGCCCTTCTGTATTATTAATAGATTTTTTTTAGCATCGCATTTTACTATCTGTTCAGGCTATACGCATATGTTATAATTATGAGTTGGAGATAAGGAAGGTTGCATTTAGAGGAGGTATCCCTGAATTTGCGTGGAGGGAGAGTGGAAAACCAATTTGAAAAAATCACCCTCAGTACACCCGACCGGGATTTGAACTCCAATCTCCTTGTCATCAGAAGTTTAATCTATGTACAATAGAGTGATGTATTGGACCATGTGTTCACTGAAAGAATTATACTACAATTAAAATGATTTTGCATTGTTTTATATGATCAATCAAATGTGAAATTTGCAGATCAGATGATTTGACGTTGTTTTATTAACGTTTATAACTGTTTAAAAAAATGTATTTCTAACCAAATAGGACTGTAGGTCTCTAGCTACTAAGCTATTCAGATGAGAGATACGGTCTCTTTCTACTGGTACCAGGTTAGAATTAATCCACAACTGAAACAAATTATTCTTCCAGGTTCTTCAACCGTTTATTCAACTAGGTTTCCCTAAAACCTATGGAGCTGGACTGTCCCACCCATATAAGTGCCATACGTGTTGTAGTTTATATTTAGTATCAACTCATCCATTGAAATATTGAATTCGTAATATAATGGCACCAGATCATGGACTATATGGTTTACTGTAGATGTTAAGATGAAAATATCTTGAGTGGGGCTTTACAAACGATTTAATTAGTTGGTACATAAAAATATGATTTATTAAATTATAAATATTATTATAAAATGTGTAAAATGTAAACGTGCAAATTCGTAGTTATTTTTCAAAGATCCACAAAATGTATACTATTTAAGTTTTTTTTAAATTACGATACTATGGCTTATTTATTACTTCATGAAAATGAAAACAAAATTATGCGGCGTATTAAATTGTATTTATAAACAAACCTGTTTTGTTCGCTTTCATGAGCAACTAGCAGAACCGACAGAGTCGATCCCGTGGTTTGTGGAAATGTCAGTGTACTACCTCTTATTTAATAGGCTCCTCTTTTCCACTTCAGAGCTAACCGTCAATAGCCTTGAGTCTCGTCCCCATTGGTTAAGTAGTGAGACGGATAGACCGCACCGCACGTCTTTAGGGCACTGGTATGATCTCACCAGTGACCTAAAATCCTCAGTTCAGTCAGTAGCGTATCTGTCTACTAAACTAAAGTCCAGGGTTCGATTCCCGGAGTGGCCGAAAAATTTAACATTGGTGAAATGTGGGCTTACCCTTTCACAGTGATGGATTAACGGTCGGGGACTGGATGTTGTGCCTGTCCTAGTTTAAGGCTAGATTATAAGACACATGCAGCTACAATAGGTCTAGCCAGCCGATAGCTGAAAAATATATAACTTGAATAAAAAACTGGCCCATGCCACAGGCTGGAAACTGGAATGGATGTAATAAATAACCTATAAACCCGCCTCAGTGGCGTAGTTGGCTAGCGTGCATGTCGTGTTGAGCTCGACTGCTGAGGACGGGGAGATCGAGGTTCGATTCTCGGTCGGGTGAACTGGGGGTGGTTTTTCCTAAATGGTTTTCCACTCTCCCTCCACGCAAATGCGGGTTCACTTCCTCTAATTCAACCTTCCCAATTCCTAATCCATTAGAGTAATTAGTACTTAAAGCGCATAACCCGAACGGGTAGTAAGACGCGGTGCTAAATATTATTAATAACCTAAAAGCATTACATATGTTCATGTTGATTCCTTTTTAAAGTTTTTAAATTCCCTTATACTTCCAGGCTTTATATATATTTTTTTAATACATTTTTCCAGTAGCTATATGTAAGGTAATAAATTTAAAATCTCATTTTCAGGGTTTTCTATTAAATTCTTGATACACTAATTAATTAATAAAAATGTGTTGGTGTTCTTTGTAAAATTACATGAATTGGAGGTAACATTTTTAGTTTAAACTTAGTATTTTTGTTGTATTTCAAAAATGATTACATAAATATCTGTAAGTTAGAGTGTTTTTCAAAAGTTAACTCGAATTTTCACTGGTTTTTTCGTGTTTCCGGTTTTACATATGCGTATCAACCCGATCTTTTCACATTTAGTTCTAAGGTCAAGATAGAGTCGCTTTTGGTGATATTGTTGGATGTATAGTCGTAGGGGAACTGTCTTAGATTAATTAGTATTAATAGCCCTGTGTTTAGAAAGAATAAGTCAAACGCCATAAATAAAGCTATTATTAAACATATAATTAATTTTATCACACCCTTGAGACATTATGATGGATACTAGAGACTTGATTTAACTAATATAGAGAACCAGGATAAAGAGAGTGAAGTCCAACCAACCTTTCACTTCTTTACTAGCGAGAGGATATAAATCCATAAAAAAAACTCGCTAAACCCAACCAGCTTCTTGGGCATTTAGGTAAAATACTTTTCAATAAGGATGTTTTAAGTTCATTTTATGAACCTATATCAGCACACATTATTATTATTATTATTATCACCGCGTCTTACTACCCGTTCGGGTTATACGCACTTACGCTAATGTGTAATGGTAGGGTGATTGTGAGATGAAATGGAGGACCTACAGTTTAACGTGGGATCCGAACCACGGTGGAGGCCTGGCATTCCCCACACTCACAAGATGTCTTGTCAGAGGTGAAGGAAGGGTTTGGTAATCAGATAAATCTGTGC
>CABFOV010000052.1:221581-264492 GCA_902141375.1 Timema poppense
GGGGTGGTTTTTCCTAAATGGTTTTCCATTCTCCCTCCACGCGAATGCGGGTTCATTTCCTCTAATTCAACCTTTCCAATTCCTAATCCATTAGAGTAATTAGTACTTAAAGCGTATAACCCGAACGGGTAGTAAGACGCGGTGCTAAATATTATTATTAATTATAATTTATTCACATCGTTGGTTAGCGTATTCCATGAACGAGAAGCTGGAACAGTGAAATAATTCGAGTAATTATTGAAATTATTATGAAGAGGAATGAATAAAGTTGAGTTTACTTGTGATTGAGTGTTGAAATTATTATCAGAGTTTAATGAGCGTTTACATGAAGAAAGGTATTGTGGAAGTACACGTTCCAATTTTACTAATGACAATTGTTTTCTACGAATCTGGGAACCGAACCCGTTACTCTTGTCTTAATTACTAGACAAAATACCAGCTGAGCTAAGGAGTATGGCGGTATATTACTAATAAGAACATCCTAAAGAATATAAATCAGGGTCAGTGGACATAAATCGTCCTACTACTTGACGAGGTTATAATCTGAAAACTGGCACCGATACAATTCGCAAGGCTGTCTAGTGTGATGATAGGGCAAGGGGCACGCGCAGACTAGACGCCACCAGCGCCGGTATGGCGTAATAGGTCGAGTGCAACGACGCGCGGCGCCGTATTGTGCCGCGGGATAAGGGGCCGTTTCGTGGCAGTACAGGGGCAGAAGAGCTAACCCACCTAGCACGTCTAGTGACGTCATCACTATCGGCATTTGAAAGCGAGTAAAATATTTTTATCTTTTTACCAATAAACCTATAAAATAATTGTGAGCGTTTACGGGACAAACTATGATATATTATGTGTCGTAAAAAAAAGTATCTTTACTATATGGAACTTTCTTATTTTCATCGTAAATCGTAATAAGTGAAAAATTAGCAGTAATGTTTGTTTTCTGAACTCACTTTTAAGTCGCTGCATTCAATAAAACCTATTTTGATTAATGACACAACTGATTTTATTATTCATTTGTTTGTGCCACGTGTTTATTGAACGACTTTTAGTTTGTAGCTAACTATAAATGTATATTGTTTATTTATACATCTTAACTTAGTGCACTGTTATTAATAACCACCCATCAACATAACAAAGGAGTATGTGGACTAAGGCGTCAACCTCGTCTTGGCTGGTTTGCTGGGGGTTTATCGGGTCATGGCCAAATAGGTTTATAAATTTTCGAATTTCTAAATTATGATAAAATAGGAAAGGGGAAACCTAACTAGCCCTCATCAAAAAAGTTATTTGAAGCATCACTAGTAAAATAGTAGGTAATAATCAGTTTTTAATGTGATTTTCAAAAACTATAACTAATATAGGCTTTTTAAATCGTTTCTTTTCATCAGCTTTTTATAATATATAATTTAAACATATTTATATATTTTAAAAATCTGTGGGGGCAACTTATTTAAATTGTTTAAAAATTTGTTGAACCTTAGCTCAGTCAATAGCATGTCTGTCTACTGAACTAAGAGTCCCAAGTTCGATTCCCGGCATAGCCGAAAAACTTATCATTGGGGAAATGTGAATTTACCCTCTCACAGTGATGCATTAACGGCCGGGGACTGGATGTTGTGTCTGTCCTAGTCTTAAGTAAGATTGTAAGGCATATGCTACGACAGGCCTAAACCCGGCAGTGGGAAATATGACTTGAATATAAAACTGACCACAGGCCACACGCTGGAAACAGTAATGGATGTAGAAAAATAAAGTTGTTGAATAATATTAGTATTTATAGTTAAACATTAGTTATATATTTCTCACCACATCGTATTACCCGTCCGGGCTACCCACATTTAACTACACTAAATGAGAAGGAAAGCGTATGTGCTCGGAATGACATTATAAACAAAAAGTCCTGAAAGTTACAATTAACCAAACCATTAATAATAATAATAATATTTAGCACCGCGTCTTACTACCCGTTCGGGTTATATGCTTTAAGTACTAATTACTCTAATGGATTAAGAATTGGTAAGGTTGAATTAGAGGAAGTGAACCCGCATTTGCGTGGAGGGAGAGTGGAAAACCATTTAGGAAAAACCACCCCCAGTTCACCCGACCGAGATTCGGACCTCGATCTCTCCGTCCTCAGCAATCGAGCAGCTCAACACGACTCGCGCGCTAGCCAACTACGCCACCGAGGCGGGTCATTATTAATAGTTACTGTCAAAACAATATCCCAGTAATGTGACATTTTCATCCCCTTTACTATCTAATGAATGTTAATTTATTGTTACTTATTTCGCGCGTCTCATTTTATTACCCGTCTAGGCTATAGGCATTTTTGAAATTTGAATGGCCCTAGAAGAGCTATTAGAGATGCTCCAACAAATTTTTGAAAATTGAATGCAACTATAAGTCATTTGGATTTTGATTTAAGGTCGTCTTTCAGCTTCATATTCGATAATGTCAGAGGACCTTTAAGTATATCTAAGGGGACATATTTACTCTGGAAGATAGAGGAGTAGGTTAAATCATTCCCAGGGGAGGCGATGCCGCCCGTTTCCCCGTGATTACACCGCACCTGGTGGGTAGTACCTAAGTGATTTTTCTTAATATCAAATTAGCTAAAAGGTGACCTGGCGGTCTAGGGGTAAGGTGTCAGACTTCTATGCTGGCGGCCAGGGTTCAATCCTCGGTCCCGGCATAGATTTATCTGATTACCAAACCCTTCCTTCACCTCTGACAAGATATCTTGTGAATGTGGGGAATGCCAGGCCTCCACCGTGGTTCGGATTCCACGTTAAACTGTAGGTCCTCCATTTCATCTCACAATCACCCTACCATTACACATTAGCGTAAGTGCGTATAACCCGAACGGGTAGTAAGACGCGGTGCTAATAATAATAAATTAGCTAAAAGAGATAAAAGTAGAGTCCTTCTGACTGGTCAAGTTGGGGGTTAAACACTAGATACACTAACGTAGTACCCGAATGGGTGCTGACATGGTATAAAACTAAAGGCCCTCATACACGCTCAATGATAATATGTGGTGCACATACTTTTGAGCAAACATATTGCCCATATATGGGTGGTTTGTAAAGTTGCACAACAGTTTGAGCAAACCAACATGTTTGAAGTTTATTCTGCAGCGTGGCACAGTATTGTGAAACAGTCGTCACCATGTGTGAGCTTGTTTTGAGTCCAGTTGCACAACATCTGGTAATTTGTGGTTCATCTTTCATATAATTCGTTTTGTGATGGCGTCAATATCACCAAATAAAGAAGAAATATTATAACTAGATTTTCTGTAGTTTTGAAAAGTAAATATTGAAATTTACAAGAAACTAAATAAAAATTTAAAAAAAGCGCTGTTCATGATGAACTTGCAAAGCCATTTTGTACAGCAGAGGTTTTGAGCATTTTAGTTTGATATTGTATGGGCCGCTTAAAACAGGATTGTCTAACTTGTTCAATCAAAAGGTCCACATTGATGATTGAAAATACTGAGGAGGGCTTATTTCTTATATTCAATATGTTCATCTTTTCAAATAAAAATAACTTATTTATAAAAAAAGGGGGGAGGGTAAAAGTAAGATAATATGGTATAAAATTACTCACTACTTATTCACAAACTTTTTTTTTCAGTTCTGATCAAACATTATTTTGGAGGATTACTGATAGGTTTGTAATTTTATTAAATAAAATTTTACAAGGTATAGTTTTCTTTCCCTGTATTGTATCATTTCCTGTACTAACAGATTGGGTATTAAATATTTTGCTGATTCTTAAGACCTAATTTAAAACCATTTAATTATTTATGTTCTTTCGTTTTTCCTATAAGCAAATCGTACGTCACCTTTGGAATATTATTGTGACGATCATTATTTTACTCTTTGTAAACAATGATTGTTTAATTGGTATAGTAGATATCCCAGGGTTTTTTTTAGTACCGTGTCTTACCATCCATTTGGGTTATAGACTTATGAACTAATTACGCTAATGGGCCAGGGATGAAGAAGGTTGAATTTGAGGAGTTAATATATTATTTATGTGCCTCCTTTATAATGCTCGGTATTATTTCGTAAGGCCGTTAAAGTTTGTACTCTATTTTAGAATATTTATCTGTTTATGTATATAATTATATTTATTTCATTTAAACTATTTCTTAACTACTTATAAATAATGACTATCACTTACAGAACCAAAACCATCCCCGTTTAATGAGTTCACAAACAGAATGAACAGTTTCCTAAACTTAATATTATTAACTAATGTTGATTTACTATTTGAATTCCGTTTTTTTTTATTTTAACCTAACTTTTATTATGGTTGGGGTCCTGCGAACATTTTTTTAAGGGTCCTGCGAACATTTTTTTTAAAACAATATAGCATAAAAAATACTACTTTCCTACACTGACTCTCTGAATGCTCTCTGTCAGTTTATGTTTTTCTTGCCCATCTGTATCCTCCCAAGCTGTTCTTTCTATAAGTATATCAAAAGGGGGCTACTCTCTTACTTATTTTTATTATTACTAAACACGCACAACCGTCTTATTCAATGTTGGTATTNAGATGGTGAGGTTTCTTAACAGATAATCCGTATCTATCTTACTTCCCCTCTCTACCACCTTCTTCCTCTTCTAGTCTCCGTCACTATAGAGTAGCGTTTGTCTCTTTACATTAGCACATGGAGTATTTCCAAGACGTTTGCGCGGAGATTGGACCACATTGTGAGTGGGTTTATAACAAGGTATATGGGCCCCGCAAAATAAAGGGCTGGAATGACAGTTTGATATCCCTACTTTATATCACTATACTAGATTTCCGGTGATGTAAATATCTGGGTTCGAATCCTTGTTAGATATAATGAAGGTTTTTTAAAATTGTTTCCAGCACTTTTTTCACGAAAATGCTCAAACATTTCCTCTAAATTCTAAAAAATATACCAACGTGGTTTTGCCCTATATAGGCACTTGGAACGTAACTTTAACACATCCTGTCAGACACATTGGTTTAGTCTGTCATACATCTGAACACTTAGCTAAGGTTATTGGATTTATATCCCATCGGAGACGGAAATATATCACTTTACGTCCAATTGGCACGATTACTTTCCACTAAGTGAGAAACTAACGTTACTGGGTTGGGTTAGTGTTATTCGTTCTAAAATTAAGCTAGCAAATGAGGTTATTAGCCAGTACACTAGGACTTAACCGTACTTATAAAAGCAAACATATAATTATAATTACTCATTACATTATAGGGTTAAATTTATTAAAATAAAACCTGTCCGATAACTTAGCTTAGCCAGTAGCGCGTTTATATACTTATATTAGATATCCTGGTTCGATTCCTGTACCACACAAAAATGTATTAATGGTGACACTGAGATTTCTACCTTTTACAGTGATCAATTAATGTAGCACCGCACTTGAGGCGTACTAAATTTGACTATGAAACTGGGCCTAAGACTATAAATTAGGTCCTGAGGTTGTGTGAAATGACGTCATAAGCTTGGTATATAAAAACTTGTTTTCCGAGCACCGCTCAATTGACCCGTTCGCAAACTATCATTTTAAAGCAGCACTCGACTAGACAAATTAAATCCGTTCACGAATGTCTAGGTAGAAAGGTGATTAATAACTACACACAGAGTAGGGAGAAGTAAAATAGAAGAATGAGTTAATGATGCTATTCAAGTCTCATTGAAGTCAAGTAGCTTGAAACTACTTAGATAAAATTAATATTCATGGAACGTCACTTCTGTTGAATCCTTAATAGCCCATGTTAAGCTAAAATCAGTACATTCTAAATGTAAGCTATACCGGTAAGCTCTGCTCTTGGTTTATTAACTAATATTATTAACTTATTTTTAAGCTTATTTTTTTCCACGCGTGTCCTACTATCCGTCAGGATGTAATTATTTAGTTTATGCTAATGCAGTTTAAATAAGAAAGGTATGATTTACATGAAATGTTCCCGAAATTGCGTGGAGGTAAATTAAAAAGTATAATTGAAAAAAAACCTCACTATGCTATGCCTGGATTTAAATCTAAGCCTTCACGGTGCCAGAAATCTATGGGAAATGAAACTGACATCTAGTTTGCGTATTAATAATTTGTTTTATCACCATGTCTGATGACCTGTTAAGGCTATATGTATAAATTATAGTTACTTTAAGGAGGTAGGGATGATAAAGGAAGGATTTTATAGGTAATATTCCCGCATTAACGTGGAAGGAGAGTTGAAAACTAATTAGTAAAAACAACCCTCAGTAGACCCAACCAGGAATCTAACCCCGTCATTAGCTGGTCAGTCTAACACGAGAGTGATGCCTTAGACCAGTCGGCCATTAAAGTGGGTTTATTAATGAATTAATCTAAGTAGTGAACAAGGGGAGGGTGGATTAAAGTAAATGCACAAACCTCAGCTTGAGAAGAGGACAAAATAATCAGATTAGAAATCACATCTGGTAAAACTCCTCTAGTACATCTGAATGAAATTCGAACCCCTACCTATCCGTCAACGGCAACCAAATATAATGAGAGTCTAGCACCTTCGACCACAGTACCACCGTTTTGAGTATTCTTGACACAACAAGGGTATGTTAGAGGTGTCCGTCAAGTCATCCATAAACAGGAATGTATGTGTTGAAGAGAGAGTAGGACGACATTCCTCGCAAAAGTGGATGAGAAAGAGAGAACTAGGAATAACATGCTAAACAGAAAAACATGTAGAGACTAAACGCCAACTCGAGCGTAGACAAAAGAAGTGAATGACTCCGTGAGTGCTTCAAACTATCCAACCTAATACAGCCTGTTCTGAGATGAAGTTCTTCATACTTCACTTTCAAATTCTCCCACGACGGTGTTAGTAAAGGTCACGAGGATTTGGTGACAACAGTCCTCTAACTGTACGAGTATGCCAACTTACGAAAAATAAGTATGACGTTTGATCACACAACGTAATAAAAACTAGTCAAAGAATAATAATAATAGTCAGAATTACATTGAATTACAGTGGTAATGTAAGAAACGCGATAAGAGATAACTGTTTTCGCAGTTTTTAAAGAAAAACAATTTTTGCCCAAAATAAAACTAATATTGCACCATTAAAGAGTTCTAGAATTTAATGAGAACTTTTTATCTTAATTTAAAAGGGTTTTCATAAAATGCTCTTGACAATATTCAAGAACTGCTTATATGTGAAGAAAATTAATATCTATGTTTCTGCTGGTACAATATTTGGTTTATTTTGGGAAAAAAAATTGCCATAAAAACTGCAAACACGCTTATCTTTTCTTACGTCCACTACAATCCCAGCTTAAATTTTCCGCATGAACGTGGAGGGAGAGTGAGAAAGCAATTTTAAAAATCACCCTCCGCAGGGATTCGAGCCTCAGCCTCCCCATCACTGGCAAATCAGACATAGTAAGCTTGAAAGTTATACTGTGTTAGTATACAGTGTTACTAGAGTTATTAGCTAATAATTATAGGAAATATAATATTATAAAACACAAAAATAGTAGATGTTCAATTTATATAATGGAAATGTAGGTAGTCTGAAATCATTAAATACTAAAATGGAATTGGATAAAAATTATATTGAGAATTCTGAACTACATGTGTGTGACACGTATCAACGCCTACTGAGACGTTCTATATCTTTACATTATATCAGCAATATAGTTTTTGGCTACATTGCTCATTTGCGTAGCTTATTTAAATAATGACTGAGCCAGCGAGTATGATAAAATAATTTCCTTCAATGCTGGACGTCATTTAAGTTTCTTGTAGTACTTTCAAAATTAATTAAGGAGTTTAGCATCAAGTAATTGCATCTTTGTGACAAAGGAACTAAACATGCCTACTACAAATCTACAAGACTTTAGTTCAAACCCAAATGGTGCATGAACTAATGTAATATTTTCTAATGGACTCATCATGTAAACCAGGTATTCAAATCTTTGCTCCAGGAGCAGTTTCAAAAATTTGGCTTTCAAATACAGTGCTTCCCAACAACGTACCACTGAGTTTTACTAATCATAAAATAGTGTTTTATAATATCAAGTCTGACACACAAATTAAAGCTGATGTTACGGACTTTTATAACTCTGTTTCCTCTGGCATGGCTTCGTTTATCTTACCGCTGAGGCTTTATTAAAATTTGTAAAGACCGTGCCTATATACTTTTCAAGATATCTAGTATGTTTTTCCTCCTTTTTAATGAATAGCTGAAAGGAGTAAAATGATCTGAACATGGCCCCGTAAAGAATAAGGGACTGGGGAAAGTTTAGATAAAACTCTAATCTAACCTAGATTAAGGGTGGACTAGACTTTTCCTAGTACTCGAAGTTGACAACAGTATTAACTTGTACATAAAGTAACAAGAAGCACTTCTTTAACACTGAAGCCAGTAAGTAATCTAGAAGCACTTAATTTTTATGTGTATTTCTATTTATCATTTTTAGAGATTATCCCTTTACCAAAACGTGGGATCAGTGCTATGCAAGGAAAATGTATATAAGACACTTTCCAATTATTATTGTGTCTTGTTCTTGTATTATAAACTTAGAAAGCTAAACAAAAGAAAACTTACGCCCTAGTTCACGTGCCCACCAATATGAATCTTGTGAAGAATAAAGAAAGACACGTGGTCTAAATGTCAAACTTATTTAATCTAGCTTACCTGTAATTGGGAATATGGGGCTAGAAACCCTGCTGGGTTTATTTTGGGTGTTTTTCCAGTGGAATCAAACTAATTTTTCATTTTATTATTCTTCTTCTTATTATTATTATTAGCACTGCGTCTTACTACCCGTTCGGGTTATACGCACTTACGCTAATGTGTAATGGTAGGGTGATTGTGAGATGAACTGAAGGACCTACAGTTTAACGTGGAATCCGAACCACGGTGGAGGCCTGGCATTCCCCACATTCACAAGATATCTTGTCAGAGGTGAAGGAAGGGTTTGGTAATCAGATAAATCTGTGCCAGGACCGAGGATTGAGCCCCGGGCCCCCAGCACAGAAGTCCGACACCCTACCCCTAGACAACCAGGACACCGTTTTTCTATGAAATGCGGGTACATTCCCTATCATGTATATCTTACTAATCCCTATCACAGTATTGTAGCTTATATATACATACACATACATACATATATATATATATATATATATATTATATATAAAATCTAAACTACCCACTAAAATATATTTAGCACCGCGTCTTACTACCCGTTCGGGTTATACGCGTTAAGTACTAATTACTCTAATGGATTAGGAATTGGGAAAGTTAAGTTAGAGGAAGTGAACCCGCATTTGCGTGGAGGGAGAGTGGAAAACCCTTTAGGAAAAACCACCCCCAGTTCACCCGACCGAGATTCGAACCTCGATCTCCCCNAAACCATTTAGGAAAAACCACCCCCAGTTCACCCGACCGAGATTCGAACCTCGATCTCCCCGTCCTCAGCAGTCGAGCTTAAACACGACAAGCACGTTAGCCAACTACGCCACCGAGGTGGGTTACCCACTAAAAGTTATACGATATATTATTATAGCCCGAACAGGTATTGGGGGTGATACAGTGGAAAAAAATAAACAAACAAACAAATAAAAGATAATCGAATATTTCCCGCCAATCTCTGTGATCTTGGGGTAAATTTCTCACCTCATTATCCAATATTCGTGGGTTCACACCTAGCCAGGGTCAATGGAATTTTCTTGAGCTATAAAAATATGTAGCACAACTTCCTTCGGAGAAAAAATAGAGTCGCTGACCCCATGTCGATTGTGAAATGTAAAATAACCCTGGACGGTAGGTGAAAATACCTTTCTTGGCAAAATTGGTGGGCCCTTTCAATCTCTATCTTAGAAATTTTCGTATGCCGACATAATCAGTCGATTCAGAAATTGCAAGTTAAATACCTCAATTAAATAAATAAATAAAAAATATTTCCCTTTTCAGAACAATGATTTGAACTCAAAATATTTCGAACTATTATTACTGTACTACAATTTTTACTGCTTGTTTGGGCTGCACGTGATTTAAGGGCATACAATAAATAGTTTGAATTTTGAAACTCGCTGAAAATCATGTTGGAAATGCAGTGCCAATGAATACAACAATGGATTGAGCCAAGTCACGATCACTATCTTCATATTTGTTACTATCAGTTGATATCACCGGTAATTAGCTAGCTCTACCGGACTTGAAACATAATTATTTTGATTGTAAGCCATTCAGTTTTAAAAAATATTTAGTGCTATTTAACTCAAGTACAAATTGGCGACTATACTGTTGTCTCCTCCAAATAATGAAACAGACCATATTTTCCACTACATTTCAACTAACATAAGTGATAAGTGATAACGAATTTGAAGGATTATATTTGGATTACCAGTGTCAGAAAGGTTGAGAATAGAATATCAGCTAAATGTACTGGAGGAGGTTTTTATCGCTTGATTGTTCACTATGGTTTATCTATCGTTTTAGGCTCCACGATAACGAAAGTAAACTTACTCATCCTTACCTCCTAAACTAAGCCGTAAATAGTCAAACCTTTGAACTTCATCACTAAAAGAAACTAGATTAATAAGAGCGAAAATATCCTAAAGTTTAATTAGAAAAATTGTATACTTACTTAAAGTAATGTTAAGCAAAAATAATACTTTATCAAAGTTTTGGAGACACGTTTTTAAAAAGTAGCCCACTTCGGTGGGGTAGCTATTTAACGCGCTAGTTTAGTGTTGAACTAGGATGCTGAGGACGGGGATATCGAGGTTCGAGTCTCGCTCGGATGAACTGTGGTGGTTTTCCTAAATGGTTTTTCCCTCTCCCTCCACGCAAATTAGGGTTCACTTTCTTTATATTCAACCTTCCCAATTACTAACCCATTAGCGTAAATAGTACGTAAGTGTATAACCCAAATGGGTAGTAATACGTGGTGCTAAGTATTATTTAACAAGTATTTTTTACATTCGTCCTTGAATTAAATTTATTATTTTAAATAAAAACATAAATAACTTCATTTGCATCGTCTCCTCACCCCCCCCCCCCCNCAACGTAATTCAAAAAGAGTGATGAAATACTGGCAAATATTTTAAAAATAGAGCCCCATATACCAAGTCAAGAGATTTTTCAAACTCAGGGGAGCTCATAATTTGTTCCCAGTTTCTACCCCATAGTAGCGCTATTGTTGTTTATGTGGGTGTAATTGTAACAGACTTCCGCCATACCGGCGGAGAAGTAGAGCTAAGATATTTGCTCGCAAAGTAAATGGGTCCCTTAGCGCCTTCACTTTCCCGGGACGCTAGCAAATACTGGAGCAAGAAGGTTAATATTTAATTAGGGGAGCCTATTCAAACCAAGGGAAATCTATGGTAAAAATGCAGATTCGGGAACCACAGATAGCACATTCCTTTTTATTATTTATTCATTTTGAATATATTTAACTAACACTTTTGTTGTTATTGTTTGTATGCACTACGTGTATTACTACCCGTCCATGGGATGAGAAATGTAAAAGTTAAGAGTAATGTTGGGTAGAGGTAGAATGGGACGGTATTCAGGAGAAACCACTCTTAATTAAATCCATCGGTGGCTATAACTCCCATCTCCACATCACCAGAAAACCAGACTAGACGAGCTCAACGCCTTAGCCTGCGTTCCCACCGATTTGGGTGGCTAACAGTTGACAAACGCACTATTGATCACAATACACGTCTTACAAACCAACTTTACTCGGTGCAATATTCCTAATGTCCCACATTCATCATCCAATTGGATATGAGTGCAGTATATGGATAGTAAACACCGTCGGCACATCTCGGAAATGAGCTAGAGAGTCCCATGCTGGTGCTTAATCCCCACTAACACGGCAGCGAACTCCTTATCTTTAACCAAGGGTTTTTAATCTAGGGTTTAATCAGCACTTTCCCTTTCAGCACAGTGAATTGGGCTTTAGAAGTGCCCCTTCAACAGATTACACAATTCCTCGTAGGACGGTAACCCAGCATAACCTCTACATAGTTGGGGTGACCTGGCGGTCTGGGGTTCAATCCTCGGTCACGGCACAGATTTGTCTGATGGTCGAACCTTTCCTTCACCTCTGATAAGATGTGTATTAATCACAACTTGTGAATGTGAGGAATGCCAGGCCTCCACCGTGGTTCGGATTCCACGTTAAACTGCAGGTACCTCCATTTCATCTCACAATCACCCTACCATTACACATTAGCATACGTGCGTGTAACTGTGTAGTAGGACGTGGTTCTAATAATAATAATAATAATAATAATAATAATAATAATAATAATAATAATAATAATAATAATAATAAACAGTTAGGGGTGAATATACACATACATAAAAATATGACTAAAGTAGAATTCTGGTAAGAAAAAACTTTTTAGAAAATACAAACTTGTTTGCAGTTTATATTTTACTTATAGTACTAATATTATTTCATAATTATTGATATTTTAGATATTGATAGATGACTTAACGTGTAAATAGGACTGTATTAAAATTGTTTCAATAACTCTATCAAAATCAAATTGTAGTAGGCTTCCTCCTGTAAACACAAGTCTTAAAAGTATAATCTATGCATACTAAATATAGATCAATGAATCAACATTGGTATTTAAAAAAATACCATGAAAAGTCGAACCACTAATTGTATTACTACAGTAGCCATCATCTTGAATCGACCTCCATCTGGTGCCCGAGGGCACGTATCCAATATATTAGCCACTCACAAACATGTTTATAAAGATATAACCTATGTATGTACCCCAAAATTCATAATTCAAATACATACCTATCAAATTTAAATAACATTGGAACTACTATCTTGGCTTTACGTTAAGAGCAGAGTAAGGAATATACTTAGTCCAATAATGCTCTCCATGACAGTTAAATTTTGATTGAAAGCGCCTTTTCTGACAGCTAGAAAAATAAATAGATCCACTTTCACGCCAGGTCATGTTATATGTAGGTGTTATTATATATATAATAACACCTACATATAACATAGTATATAACGTAGTATATATATATATATATATATACTACGGGTTCCTATAAAATAGCACTCATAGAACGCTATCAATTTTTGCAGTTAAAAAAAAGTTTGTATTTTCTAAACAAAAAAATATCCTTTCTCTGAAAATTAGACTGTACTTACGTCTCACACTAATTTTGGTAGGATGGAATTATTTTCCATGACCCAACCTTCCCAAACGACGTAGCCGTGGAGATGGGCACACAGACGAATAACGCGGTAGAGCAAAGATAACAGTAAATGTTACCTTGTTGCTGATTACAAGGTAGAATGGCGCCGGGGCACTTACCTGCAAAAAGAGAGAGAACACAAGCGTGTCATTACAAGTGTCGTGGAGAGGCTGTGAGATAAAGCTCAAACCGAGACAGGTAATACCAACCAAATTCATGTCAAATTCTCTCAGTTGTACTTTACAACTATTACAAGACTTGATAAAGGTTTTTTATGTCAAGGATGTTGTGAGGTTTCAGTAGGATAGGGGGGAAATATCGACACTCTATTAATATTAAAACTTTCTTTGTGATACCAATAATTTTTTACTCATTACTTTTACTCATGAGTTCTTAAACCCCAGTATCGGATCGGTATGAAAGTAATAATCATATAGTTATAATTTATGTCTTATTAATGTGATATTTTAATCCCAAACTTTGACAAGATGATTAAAATTTCTTGCTACTTACTCTCTTCGGAAATGATTTAGACAGATAAATAGGCCCTATATCACAAAATTGTGGTTACGTCATTATCAATTTAAGTGACTTAATATTATATACTTACTTTCTATATGGCACTAGAAACTAGGAATCTTGTTTATTTCCGCACTTACAAAAGTACGCCACCTATCCCTATCTTGAGCTAGTTCTATCCAGTCCACCTCATCAAATCCTATCCTTATCTTGAGCCAGTTCTATCCATTCCACCTCATCAAACCCTATCCCTATCTTGGGATAGTTTTATCTAGTCCACCTCATCAAACCCTATCCCTATATTGAGCTAGTTCTATCCATTCCACCTCATCAAACCCTATCCCTATCTTGGGATAGTTCTATCTAGTCCACCTCATCAAATCCTATCCTTATCTTGAGCCAGTTCTATCCATTCCACCTCATCAAACCCTATTCCTATCTTGGGATAGTTCTATCTAGTCCATCTCATCAAACCCTATCCCTATCTTGAGCTAGTTCTATCCATTCCACCTCATCAAACCCTATCCCTATCTTGGGATATTTCTATCCAGTCCACCCCATCAAACCCTATCCCTATCCTGTGCCAGTTATATCCAGTCCACCTTGTTACACCCTATATATTTCAGCTACATTATAATGTTATCTTCCCATCTACGTCTAGGTCTTCCCATTGGGTTTGCCAGTCAATACACTGAGCACGGTTCTAGAGGCTCCCATTGACGATGCATATCCTGCCCACCATAATCTACGAGACTTGAATATCCTAACAATATCTTGAGATTAATAGTCCTACAAGTATGTAGCTCATCATTATGTAGCCTCCTCCAATAAGGAGTATTTCCATCGCTTATTTCACCAAATTTCTTCCCAAGCACCTTTTTACGAACATCCTAAAAATTGTTGTTTTTTTTGTTATGTGGAATAAGAGGTCACGTTTCAAAACCATAGAGAACAACCGGTAAGATACTTAATACACAGTTATGAACCATTATATTTTAATATAAAAGTTTGTTTTGTTACTTCTACAGATTCTAAGCACAGTATATGAAAAGAAAGAAACATTCACTACTTACTTGCTTACATCACCGATACCTTCCTTCCAATATTTTAAATTTGTTAAGTATCGATACTTTTATTTCGATACCACATACCTAAGCGTCAGGCGCTGGTCACCCTCTTCTAAGACACTTTGGTTCAAATCCAGGTTTGGCATAAGATTAGTATTCCTGCGGTACCCAAGTAGTAAAGGTACGTTTAATTCATAACTCGCTGTTAACGCAACCGTAAAGTTTACAATATTTTCTTAATACAAAATTCCCTGTATTTTCCAGACACTTTATTTAGATAGTAAAGTAATGAAAGTTCACTTTTCATCAAATTGACTATTGTGAAGTTATGTACAGGAGAGTTTGACCTTTATGGGAAAATACATGCATTTGTCACGCAACTCAATGCTTCAAGGAAAGAAAGAAAAAAGGTGGGTTGGGGGTTGAAGATTTAATGTGATTGATTAATTCTTCAGTTCACTTTTTCTTATATGCAAATGCGTTTTATTTAATGTTTAAAAATCGCAAATGTTACAGTATGTTATTAGTTTTTTTGGTGAAATCCCTTGTGTTTTTCCGGCAGTCACTGTTTTCTAACTGCGTGGCAACCCTAGTTTATATCCTAATTTACGTTACGCACCGGGAAGTACTATAGCAAAAATGTCATACCCAATATATTATCTCGTCAAAGATCAACGATCTCGTGTATTTAAGGAAATATATTATATTCTTAATCAACTTAATTAACTTTCTGAGACTTTTGTAAGAAATACCTCCATACTTTAAATAACTTAAGTAGTGTACTGAACATACTAATACTACTCGCAGGCAAGCCAGACTCGGTGCCAGCGTGTCTGACTGGCGTGCTCAATACTGAACCGAAATAATAGGTGTTTAGTTTCATTTGTGGTTTTAAGTACGTGGGGGGAGGGAGATTCCTATTGAGATTTCCAAAGGGGTGTTTTTACACTCTCTATAAAGCTAATCCTGACACATTTTCTTAAAATGCATCTTCCTATTTTTGTATTTTTTAATTATTATACGTTGCAGGTAGCCGGTAGAAGTTAACAAATAACCAACTCAAATATTTATTGGTTTATGCATCTGGAGAGGTCAGGTCTCAAACCTTGGCTGAGTATACCATGGATGTTTCCAAATTCATTGTCTTTACCATCCTCTCTTCCTGAAATTGGTGATGCATTTCTCTACACTTTCTTCCTCACTTCTACCCGTTAGACTAAGTCGTCAAAAGCCCTAAAATTTAATTACTAAGATAGAAGTTTGAGATGGACCAAAAAGGCAGTAAGGCACGTAGCATTAAAGAAAAAGTAACGCAAATAATTTTAAAAGCTATATAAATATAATACAAATAAAAATAAAAAAATTTTTGAGTGAGTTTGCGATATTAGGGTGTGTTTTTTTATGACATTGAAAGAAATAGTATCATGTGTAAGTTTAAGTGTTCATAGCGGTATCTGTGGGGGAGGTATGCGCAGCTCTGTACCGAAGGCGATTCGTCGATAAAACCTTTAATGTGTGTAATAAAGGTGAAGTAGGAGCCGGGAAAAGTGTGTGTTGGTATAGCTTCTATTACGGTTATCAAATATTTGAAGAGCAGACATCATACATACTTGAATTGAACAGGATATGTTTTACAAACTACAAGACACTATTCCGAGATCTTTCTAACAGAATAAACTCTATTATTCTATTTTTTTTAAATATGGTAACTGGTTATGAAAATCGAATACGACACCTTTGTCTAAGCATTTCAATACGTTGGGCCTGGATTCTATCCTATTGACGAAAAGCTATTTTTTAACAAATGATTAACCCGCCTCGGTGGCGTAGTTGGCTAACGCGCTAGTCGTGTTGAGCTCGACTGCTGAGGACGGGGAGATCGAGGTTCGAATCTTGGTCGGGTGAACTGAGGGTGGTTTTTCCTAAATGATTTTCCACTCTCCCTCCACATAAATGCGAGTTCAATTCCTCTAATTCAAACTTCCCAATTCCTAATCTATTAGTGTAATTAGTACTTAAAAGCGTATAACCCGAACGGGTAGTAAGACGCGGTGCTAATATTATTAACAAAGGATTAAATGAAATATGACGTCTTCCTACCTAATAGAGTCCCAGGTTTGAATTCCAGATGGTCCGAAAAAAAAATGTTTAACGAAATTTGTGTTTCTTCTGTTACAGTGATGAATAACCCACCAGAGGACCGTGAATTCTGTCTGTTATAGATTTAAATTAGTTTGTAAGTCATGTGTTGATATATTCAGTCACTTTATTCTTTAAGTAAGTATGATGGTATAATTTGGAGTAAATACATCTAGGTTTGCGTGGAGAGAGAGATTAAGAAACCATTTAGGAAAAAACATCTTAGTACGCCCAGTCAGGATTCAAATCCCAGCTTCCCCATCACAGAAAAATCAGACTAGACGTTAGTGACACCTTAGTCTGCGTGCCTGCCGATGCGAGTGATAAAAAAGATTTACTCAAAGCTTAGGACAAAGTTGTCCGAGTGGAGAGAGAGAGATAAAACCTTCGTTTTTTTATTACTACTGTTTACGAATCTTTCTACCCCACGCTTTTACAACAGCCTCATCAAGTTGTTTTCAACAAACCTACTGAGAAAAGTTGTTTAGAATGTTTGAGGATATATTTGATGGACGCAGTAAAGTTTTATTTGGTCTTCAATATTGAATGTTTGGAGCGATGTATTGGAAAAAATGTTTGTGTATCCAATATAGGTAAAAGCAATGTATACACTCGTAAGATTATAATTTTATATAATATTTCATCTAATGTTTAAAATATATTACAAGTAAAAGGTTATTTATTCGCTTTGACAGCTATTAAAATTATTTCTAGGACAATTACAGCAATCATCCCCAGGACGTAATTTACTATTAAGGTCATTCGACCATTAAAATTTTATTGTACAATTTAAACAAGTGTATTTAGTATAAGCTATAAATAACAATTCAATTATTTAAACCATTACATCTCACAAGCTATGAGGAGTCAAACTCGCTACGTTATGCTTTTACTGCACTATTGTTAATTAATGCAAGGGGCTGAAAGTTAGTATAACTAGACATCTATATGAAGTGTACACGGTAAAATATTTATAATATTAATACCAATAGTATGAATATTTCATTTAAATATTTATAATACATGTATATATTATATTAAAATATGTATAGTATAAATATTATAATATTAATACATTGTTATTAATATTATATTAAAATATTTACAGTTTAAATATTTCCATTTTAATATTTTGTTGTTAATATCATAATACATTTATATAATATATTAAAATGTTTATAGTATAAATATGATAATATTAATTTATTATTATTTATGTGTATTAAATATTAACATTTAAATGTATACGCCTCATCTGAATGTGTAGTTATATTAACTTTCAACCGTATGCATTAATTACTTTACCTTAACAATGGTACATGAAAAGCATAAAATGGCAAGCTATAATATTATCCCTTGTAGCTCGTGAGTTGTAATAATTTGAAATCATTGAATTGATACATGTATATGTAAATATATATATGTGTGTGTGTGTGTGTGTGTGTGTGTGTGTGTTAATGTAAGCTACGAGTTGTTTCTTTTCACTTAAGGTCATTCGACAATCAGCATTTTATTGCACAATTTTAAAAACTATATAATTATTATTTATACTTATACATGTATAACTATACACTTTTTTAAATTGTGAAATAAAATGTTTTTGTTCAAATGACCTTAAGTGAAACTAAACAACCCGTAACTTACATTAATACATATTTTTCCCTGCAGGGAATAAAACACAGGCCCGTCATACGTTTAAGGAGGCGCACTAGTGCCCGAGATAAACCACGCACACGATTTAATCCTAATTTAACATCTGGCTACTGAGAGGTACAAGATGTGTATTGCCTCGAGGAAACACTTCTCATGAAAATAATAAACTATAAGAATATAGGACTTGAGTGTGGACCTTTGAGTTGGCTGCTGTATTCAAACCGGACTATCTGGGGACTAACCGGCCTCATGGTATAGTGGTCAGAGCCCCTGACCTAGCGATTCTGGGTTTGATTCCCGGCTTGTACCGGGGGATTTTTCCCGAAAGTAGAATAATTCCCATGGTCAGCCCGGTTTGGTTAATAGACTGAAGGTGGGTAAAGATCTTCATTGGATTCACCCCGTCATATTCACTCTCATCATCCCCTCAACTCATCGGGAGATGGAAAGAGATTCCACGGAAAGGATGTACGATTAGTTTATTCGGGTGTCCCCTGGACAACGGTACATTAGTACTAGATAATCTTTCCACTACTTGACTACAGAGTGATTTAGTTAAGACACGCCATTGTTATTATCTGGGAAATCCTTCAAGTTAAAAGTACCTTCTAAATTTTTCTTGGAATGTGTCCCATACTTGAACAACTCCTCGAGGAACTATCTCTCTCTGTGCTATCCGCAATTCTCATGTAATTTAGTCTGCTGAAAATTCTAGTTCAAACACAATGCCTTTGGCTCCATATAAGGGCATAACCTGGAAATATACCTTACCCACATACCGATATAGTCTTGGGCGTTAAGTGCCAATGCTATTTTTAGGAATTTCGTTTGAAATATGTTTTAAAAATCTGTATTCAAGGATATTATTTTTTTAAATTCAGCTGTGTCATTCATACAAGCAATTATGTATTATTTGATTTAAAATAAACTATTAGAAAACACATTTAGTGTTGACTATGATGACTTACATGTCGTAATTAATTTATCCTACAAAGAGAAGTGAGGAATGGTCTAATCAGGTATTGAATAATATTTTGAGCTGATATATAAGCTATTTAAGATTAGTGTAGGATTTCAACATTAATAATTATTTCGAGAAACAATACGGTTTGAAATAAGGAGATGCACTTTCCACATTACATTTTAATATAGCCTTAGAGTATACTACTAGGGTATTGCAAGAGAGTAGGAAAGGGTTGACATTAGATGCTATAATTGAAGCTGTTAGGATGAATAGATGATTTATATTTTTTAGATAATAGTAAGGAAACTGTTGCAAGAAATGCGGACATTTTATTAGAGGCCATCAGGAAAATAGGTATAGGTGAACGCTGAGAAGACTAAGTACATGACACAGATGTCTAAAATTGAGGATGGAAATTTAGAGATTACTCCGAACAACAAATCAATTGATAGGGTTAATTAGTTCAAATATTTAGGGACAATTTTAACTAGCAATAACAATATTAGAGTGAAAATTAGGAAAAGAATACAGTCGGGAAATTCATTACTCAGTCTGTAAGTTGTTAACAACTCACCTGCTGTCATATAATATAAAACTATTAGTATTAAAAAGTAAGTAAATAACTCAATATGAGTACCGATAAACTATGTATGCTATTTATAATATAAATATAAACAAAACCCTACAAATGTGTACAGTCAGGGCCGAGACTATAAAGCTCATTCTAACGACAACAGTTCACTCCCTGCATGTTAATCTCTATGCATTTAAGAACTGTTGATATTGGAATGAGCTTTATAGGCTCAGCCATAATTTAATAACTTGGAGTGCTTTTTTCACGGCGATTACAACTCATCCGGACTATACGCTAATGGGGTAGGTTTGAGTAGGATGGAATTAAGAGGAAATGTACCTTAATTTTTTGTGTAAGAAGAGTTGTAAACAAATCAGTAAAAGCGTCCTTAGTGCGTCTGATGAGAGTTTGAACCCTGATAACCTCATCACTGGCTAACAAGACTATATGAGCTTAAAAATCTTTTTAAAGAAAATACATATTTTAATTTGGCATTTAAATCTCTATTTCATGCAGTTTTGATCAAAAGGGTAGATAAAATATAAAATGTTTACTGATGTTTTGACAATCATTTGATCCCCCTTCATTCGTCTTAACTTTAAATTGTACCCACGCTAGCCCCTCCCCCAAAAAAAATGTTTTGGCTCCTTTTTTTATCTTCCTAGTGGCGTTTCGATTTAAATTCGGCTTTCTTTAACCGTTTGGAAATCATCAAATATAAAAAGGGAAAGTTAAAAGGAAACGACTATCTGTAAATAAAATAGAAAACAAAAGTGTTTTTTTTTTCATGCCTTATTCCTCCCTCTCAGGAAATATGCCCAATTTGCCACCATGTTTGCTTTAATATTCTTCTAGAGATGTTACGTTAAAGTATGTAGGGAAAATATTTGAACTTTTTTTTAAAAGTAAACTTTTTTCTAGTCCAGATGCTAAATTGAAACTTCCACAAAGAAAGAAAGACACCAATTCTTAAATCCATATTACACGTGTTAATAGAACACTTGATTTGAAGAAAAAAATTTTGTCTACAGTATAAATATTTTAACAAATAACTTTTAGTTTGAATGGATAACTGTTAATTAAATACAAATTACGTCTAATATTAAACAAAATTGTGAAAAACCGTTATATCAAGTAATAATTACATTCAATTTTTTTTAAATATATATTTTTTCGCATTTACAAAGCCATGATAAAAGTTGTTTTACAGAAGTACTTTCAACGCAAATGTTACTATCAACTAGAATTTTAGTGAAGGTCTAAGGTAAGATAAAGTGTAGCTTCAATAGCTTATAAATAGGATGATAAAACAAACATAATAATTACATTTATAGAACCATCCTCAGTGTGCTCCCTTAGGAATCGAACCCAAACTTTCTTGTGAGGGGCGATCAATTACAATGAAAATTTGACGCCTAGAGGCCTTGCTTACCGCTGCAAATAATTAAAAAAATTAATAAAAGTAATATAATGTTAAAATGATCACACTTTATAAAAGTAATTTAAGAGAGCCAAAAATACGTCACATAATGACATTAGAATCGCTGATAATAAAATTTAATCTTTTACTCAATATTTGAGCGACAACAATATTTAATTCTACGTATTTAGATATCATCCATGTTTTCATCTATAGCCAAGAAACACTTCCCGCTTGCTCCAAGGACTCTAAGTACATGTAAGTATTAGAATACAAGAGTGAGCTGGTAATATATCCAGGAATATTCTATCTCAACGAGGATTCGAACTATCAGCAACTTATACTAGTTTGAAGATGCAGGATCATAAATACCCCAATCGAGCCCGCTGACCCCATGCCAATCATGCCTGTTTCAGTCACTTTGATCAGGAGCATATACTGATTAGCCTATTGATATATGTGTTTATAATCAATTTTTAAGTTTACCTAACTGCTTCATGTATGGGAGCTCTGATAGGAGGAGTAATAGAGAGGAAATGTTGGATAGAGGTGAACATAGAGAGCACACAAGAGGGGAAAACCTCAAATCAAAATCGCACCTAGACCTTGTATCAAAGTGCACAGGGAAAGAAACCAAAACGGCATAACGTGGCAATATGACAGATATGTATGGAGACTGAGGAATGAAACTCGTCACACCATGTAAAGCTTGAGAAATTAGGTTGCTCAATCGAGCATTAAAAACAACACATTGTTTGAACAAGTTTATTGGTGACCAGGTCTAGGGGTAAGGTGTCAGACTTCTATGCTGGCAGCCGGGGTTCAATCCTCGGTCCCGGCACAGATTTATCTGATTACCAAACCCTTCCTTCCCCTCTGACAAGACATCTTGTGAATGTGAGGAATGCCAGTCCTCCACCGTGGTTCGGATTACACGTTAAACTGTAGGTCCTCCATTTCCTCTCACAATCACCCTACCATTACACATTAGCGTAAGTGCGTATAACCCGAACGGGTAGTAAGACGTGGTGCTAATAATAATAATAATAATAATAATAACAAGTTTATTCAAAACATGTACTGTACACTTTACCTTCTTAGTTACAACTACCACAGAAACAAATGATAAAAATGGTTCGGATTGAAAATGTAAGACAATTTATTGCAAAGTTTTAAAATCCTTTTTTTTTTCTGACAAGTTGCAGAAACATTGGCCGGGTAGCTTAATTCAATGAGCTTGCGGAATGCTTTCAATACTATGCAGGAAATATCAAATTAGACCGCATGCGCCATCAGGAAAATGTTTATTTTACCGTGAGAGCTGGCAAACTTAAATTCGCCACACTTTTATGGCAAACTCGCCACTTGTGGAGATTGGCAACAGGGTTGCCCACCCTGAGTCTAAGTCCACAGCTGTTCTAATATAGAAACCAATTAAAAAAGTTCATTTAAAGTGTTAATTTCTTTTATGCACAAAGTCTAACTACCCGTTCTCGTTTTTTCTTCATAATATTATACCCTGATGGGCAAGTAAGTTATTAGAACTTTAGAAGAAATATACTCGCTTTTGTGTGGAGGGAGAGTTGGAAACAATTGAAAATAAAATCACTCTCAGAACATCCAATCGGGATTATAGCCCCAATGTTTCCATCCATCACCAGAAACTTATACGTATTAATGTATTCTAAGCAGGAATTTTAAATTTAGCCCATGATCTACTTCGCTGTTCAATGTTGTGTTATTTATTACTAGAATTTACAAAAAATAAATCATTAAAAATCATTAATTTATAATTATACTTAACAAAATGTAAATTTATAACTGCAAGCATATTAAATATGTTAATAACTGTTATCTCGTCGGTGACCTGGCGGTCTAGGGGTAAAGTGTCAGACTTCTGTGCTGGTGGCCGGGGTTCAATCCTCGGTCCCAGCAAAGATTTATCTGAATACAAAACCCTTCTTTCACCTCTGACAAGACATCTTGTGAATGTGAGGAATGCCAGGCCTCCACCGTGGTTCGGATTCCACGTTAAACTTTAGGTCCTCCATTTCATCTCACAATCACCCTACCATTACACATTAGCGTAAGTGCGTATAAACCGAACGGTTAGTAAGACGCGGTGCTAATAATAATAATAATAATAACTATTATCTCTACGCAATAATAAACGAAATATGACTTGAGTAGATATAAGATGAGCTGAAACATACGCTGCCAAGTAGTCCGTTGGCAACTGTCTAATATTATACCAGAGTTTAAGTGTATTATTATGAATAGGAGTGCTTAAGTGAATCCAGAGACACTACTCTTAAACCACGCTGAAAATAACGAGCAGATGACATCATCAGAGGCCTTCACTTCCAATCATCTCAAGAGCTCAAACAAACTACCCCAACTATCTCATTATTAAAATACCTCCATTCTAATTTTCCATCTTTCCTTCAGTCAGCTGAGAAGTAAATGTCTCGTAAAAGTAAAATAGAAAAAAAAAACATATTATGAAAGCGTGAGGGAAAGACGAAGACGCTTAAAGGAAGACACACTATTAAATAAATTAGAAGGGATCGGCTCCCAACGTTCGTTCGGTTAATATAATTAATTAAGCTTCGGACTGATTTATCCAGAGGTGCATAATGAGAAGTAAATTGAATACTGAAGCCCTAGCTTCAGTTTCAGGACAACATTGAACCCGGACGAACCTCATAGACGTTGACAGGGGTGGCCAAATATGTATCAGGCCACTAAAGACATTAAAGTTTCAGTCGAAAGTTCTGATTGCGGCCACAATACCGTAATTACATCACAATAATCACCATGTTATGTCTTGGGATTTTTTATTGTTTTTGAATAGTGTGGATAGATTATTATTATTACTATACTTTTTAAAAATAATCCTTTTATTTCTACGAAAATGTACCGTACTTTTTAAATTCAGCCTATTCTAATAAAACAATGTTTTAGCGTGAATTATATATTTATAGTTACGTAGCTAGGTATATAGGTATAAGGAAATAAGTGTAGGTTGGTATATGTGTAGAACTAAAGTTAGGTATAGATAAATGTAGGTTGGTAGGTAGGTATAAATAAAGTTAGGTTGGTAGGTAAAATAAAGTTAGTTTGGTAGGTAGGTAGAGAAAAAGTAAGGTTGATGTATTGAGGTTTTTCTTAATTGGTTTTCCACCCTCCCTCCACCCAAATGCAGGTACACTTCTTATAATTCAATCTTCCTCGTCCCTAGCACACTAGCGTAGTTAGTACGTATGCGTAAAACCCCAATTAGGGGTAAAACGCTGTGCTAAAAATTTTAAATCATGTAAAAATAGCTACATTATATATTATTAAAATAGATGGCGGACATATTTTACGCCTGTTTTCATTGAAGTATTGGTAAATTATGTCATGAATAATTAATAAATAAAACTTTACATAATATCGCACAATGCCGTAGTCTCCCTCGTATGGATAAACATTTTTTTAATCTTACTTTGTTAGCCACGGTTGTTTTCACAGTTGCCTAACATAATCCAAGCATCATTATTAACACCTAGAACGTAACGCATTGTAAACTACAATTCACTACCTAACCCACTTTCACACCACTTGAAGACTAAAGCCGCGTTTACACTAGGCTAGTTGATAGACAATTGACCTGTACATTTTCAGTGGCCCGTCCACACGGTGGTTCGAGGGCCCGTGAGAATGCAAATATCACACTGAACCGCTTCAAAACTGACACATAAACATCATTTAACCACACCTTGATATTTAAATATTCTCTATTTTCAATAGCTCTCTATTATATGCAATTTTCATGCTTTGATTTTTGTTTTGACACTGGCTACACCAAAGCCTCCCATTTTAGTTTCAGACACAATTTCACGTTATTGTTATTATACAACCGATGAAACTGGTTCCACAAAACGTGTTTATCTTTGTAGATGTCAATAAATGATATGGTCATTTCCTCAGTCCACTGTATAGGTAGCATTGAGAAGAGTAAAAAAAAAACCATGTGGCTCAAAAGAAATGCAAACTGCATTTACAACACATGAAAAAAATTGATTACAACTAGCTCCACAAGATTCTGGTTGAGGTACCAGCCGAGGAAAATTGTAGTGGAGGAAGCCACTGACTCTACCAACTGGCTCATGTCATGGCTAATTTCACAACTAATCAAATCAGTCCAGTACAGTAGCGTCAAACACGCCTAGATTCAGATTACTGATTAAACATTGTTTTAAACGAAGAAGCACCAAATGTTTTCATACCGAATATCACATCCAATCCAATCCAGTTGAATAAAGTCGAGACTAGTTTTGACTCAGCCGGTTGAATTTATGTCAGTCTTTGTATGTCATTAAAAAAAATTGTATTGACTTTTCTTATTACCTGTCCAGGCCATGTGCATATATAATAATTACTCTAATGGGATGGGATGAGAAAAGAAGCATTTCAGAGGTAAGCTACCCGCATTTGCAGGGAAGGAAATTGGGAAACCATTTAAGAAAAAAATATTTCAGTAGACCCGATATTCCAGTCTAATACAACGCCTTAGACCAATCAGCCACTAGAATGTTTGTTTCATTTCGGTCAAATGTTTCATAAGTTTTTAATAATGGATTTTGAAAAGCGTATTATTTTTGTTAGAGACAATGGTAAAAGAAATGTCTATGCTCATACGAAAGTAGTTGTGAAACAAAATTGGATCAATGAGTAAATCAGGAAACAAATGGTTGTAAGAACTTAATCAAATTAAATCAATAGGATGGGCTCATGATTTTCTTTGGTGTTATTTTCATTTATCTACGATTAATCCTACGAATAATAATTAACGTAACTACATTCACATCCATCTCGTACAAATATTGTTTGCTGAATAAAATATTTGTATCAATTTGTCCCAGTCTAGTCAAATCAACGACTTATTCAATGTGAAACACCGTGACTGGTGTGATTAGACTGGATTGAACTTTACTCGATTGGACTGGGTTGGTGTGAAATCACCCTAAGAGACTTCGATCATGCTCCCCTCCCCCACCCCCCAAACTCTGTTATTAGAGTTAATTAGGCCTTGGTTTAAGGATAGTTCTTTAACGATCTTCCGAACGGGTAGTAAGACGCGGTGCTGATAATAATAATAATAAATTAACGATCTTGATCACAGTAGATAACTTAAAATCTCGTACACACTAGGTGATAATCACTAAGTACAAATATTCAGTGACTTGGCATATACCAACTTGTATCCGGACACAAGTCTCCACCGATGTTGCGCGTCCACACCAAGCAACCGCATCTTATTAGTCGATGGATCAGCTCATCGCTGCTGGTGTTACTGTCGCATTTATAATAATTAAATTCGCCAAAAGCGAATAAAGACTTTTGTGGAAAAAGGAGTTTTTAAGACGAGGGAGAAGAATTATGGTTACTGTTTCTTCTCAGCGCTATTGTTGGACGACGGATGTTCATTAAAAATTTTTGTAAGGATGACTAAAGCGTATTTATAGGAGGTATTTTGTTTGGTAAAACCCAAAATTACAACAACAAAAATGACAACTTTGGGAATTGTGATGCAATCTGTAATAGCCATAATAAAATCACGACCAAAATAGAAAAGGAAACACTTGTTTACTAGGACGAGGAATATAAATCAACTAAATTAAATTCAAAAGATGCCCGCCGATGTTTGAGCGAGGATCCACGCCGAGCGATGTTTCCCATTGGAGGTGGGAGACAAACATGCTGGCAGCTTTCTTTGATATTCTACCGCCGGATACTCGGCCGATGTTTCCTGTGTATCCTGACTCAGTACTAGGCTTAAAGCTCAATGACTCTCCATTGGGCGAGGGAAGTCCTCTAATGTTGTACAGATGACAGTTAGAAAATGATTTTAGAAAACCAAGAAGTACTTTTTCAAGCTTTAATGTTAATTGTAAAGGAGTATGGGGAATGAAGTTCTACTTAATAAACATTATATTATTTTTATTTATGTGCTCTAATTTTAAGATCGTGCATTACATTCCCATCAACTCTTTGATACAGTCGGCTCCAAATAGTAAATTTATACGATTGCACGTGGACCATTTCTGATTAAACATTAATGGATATAAAGAGTTAATAGATGTTCCTAATACAGAAAATTATTGAAATATTAAATGATAATTGGATAAAAACTGCATTGAAAAGGCTGTTTTTGACCATTTTAGAATAGCTTCACGGTTAAGAATTGTGCACATATCTTCATTCTGTCTTAACAGGGACATACTGTAGTTATTAACAAGAAATGTTGTCACTTTGTCCCCCACCGTCACTACGGAAAGTTTCGAATAATAATTCATATACGAATTCCCTGCACACATTTCTGGCATAGCTTGGTCTTTTCTTTTCCCTTTAATCTCTCTCTACACCTCGTGCGAGCTGGGAGCTGAGTTGGATCTTCTATGAGGCACGCTCTTAATAGCTACTATCCATCAGTGACTGTTAACGTAAACTTGTCGGAATCAAACACTTGACCTTTCCCCGTGATATTCAGGAGTGCTAATCACTAATCAAGCCTCATCGGTAATATAATGTTCAATGAAATATATACTGGCAAGTACACGCAACACGTTTAACTTAATAGTTAGAACACATACCTACCGATCTTTAGGGTTATGGGCAAGCCTACCCGGTGCTTGAACCGGGCCTAGTACCAAGGGCAAAGCGCGGGGCCCCCTCTCTTTTTATTCTGCTTGACTTCAGGGGCGGCGAAAACTTATTTGTCTAGGGGGGAGAATTAGCCTAACAAATAAAAAGGGGGTTTTAAGGGGCTTTGAATCCAAAGCTAAAGTGGGCTTGGGGAATCTAGGCAAATGTTTAAAAATATGATATTGCTAGGTTATATTTGGGGTGGTCCTTGTCTAAATTATTTTTTTTAATTATACTTCTCTATGAGAGATTTAAGTGGTTCTCTTCCAGAATTAAAAAAACTAATTATATATATCCCCTTAGAGTGGTTTTCTCAAGGCAAATTTTTGAAAATTGGCTGCTTTTTGAAGCTATTTAGACTAGTATTCACCTGTGTGTTTTTTAATGAAATGCCTCTCATCAGTATTTGGAGTTGTCCTTCCCTGCCAAAGATTTGAAAATTAAATACTTCTAGAAACTATTTGGGGTTTGATATAATACCACTTTTCAGCTCGATATTTCATAATATCAAAGAAGGGTGAAATAAATCTATAGTAGAGCAAGTTTATTTCAGGAAAGAGGGCAAGTTTATTCCAATCGGGAGGAGGGGGACACTAATAATCTCCCAAAGGAAGGGGAAAAACTTCCTCCCAGTAATAACCTCCTTACATGACTTATATTTATATTTTTTATTAAAAATTGATCACTTTTTCAAAACGAAAGCAATGTACGCAAATTAATTCTTAACTTTACAATGAAATGTTATGTACATGATAAAATACTTTAATTTAAATTGAACATGATTTGATTCACTACCTGACTCTTTTCATGCACAAAATTTAATCCAGGTACAAAAATGATAGACTACGTGAAATTTACGAACACTTCTAAATGAAGGATTAGACTGTATCGAACCATTGATACCATTGTGACAAGTGCCAGTAAGTTTCTCGGGAGGGAGTCCCAACTGGTGGGCTGGACATGCACTGTTCTTTAGAATGTGTAGGCATTTTATTGCTTACTATTCATGATTTAATTTATTTAATCATTTATGTTTTCTTAATTTGTTATTCTGGATCTTGAATCCAGGCCCACTACCACTGTACCAATAGTCCCTCCCTCATAGTAGATCTGGTTCTGAGTTCGATTTGTTTGGTGGGTGTATCCTAGAGTTCAGTTAAGATTACTTTCTTTTACATCCGGGTGACCTGATGGTCTAGGGGTAAGGTGTCAGACTTCTGTGCTGGCGGCTGGGGTTCAATCCTCGGTCCTGGCACAGATTTATCTGATTACCAAACCCTTCCTTCACCTCTGACAAGACATCTTGTGAATGTGGGGAATGCCAGGCCTCCACCGTGGTTCGGATTCCACGTTAAACTGTATGTCCTCCATTTCATCTCATAATCATCCTACCATTACATATTAGCGTAAGTGCGTACAACCCGAATGGGTAGTAAGACGCAGTTCTATTAATAATAATAATTTTACATCCACTACTGTTTACAGCCTGTGGCTGGGGTCAGTTTTTTATTCAAGTCATATTTCTTTCCATTACCGACTTGCTAGGCCTGTCGTAACTTCGTATGCTTTATAATATAACTTAAGACTAGGACAGGCACAACGTCCAGTCCTCAACCGTTAATGTATTAGTATTAAAGTGTAAACCAATATTTTCATCAATAATAAACTTTCGGCCATGCCAGGAATCGAACCTCTGACCCTTAGCTTAATAGGCAGACACGCTACCAATTGAGCTAAGGTTTCGGACGGTTCAGTTAAGATAAATAAAAAAAATATGAATAGGCCTTTTTTATGTACACCTCCTATTACCCATTCGGACTGTCCGCATATTAACACAGATGGAGTAAGGACAAGGAAAGTAAAAGGAAATGTATCAGGATCTGCGTGGAGAAAGAGTGGTAAACCATTTAGGAAAAAATATATCCATACACACGTTCGGGATTCAAGCCTCAACCTCCTTATCGCCAGAAAAGCGTACTTTTCTACACTGACACCTTTTTTCCGCGTGACGGTATGTGTGAGTTTCTAATAGCTGGTACACTAGCGCTAAGGCATATTAATAAAATAGTAATATGGTTAATTAACAGTGATAAAACTTATTATAAATAGGTGAGCTGGTAGTCTAGGGGTAAGGTGTCGGACTTCTGTATTGGGGTTCGGGGTTCAATCCTCGGTCCCGGAACAAATTTATCTGATTACCAAACCCTTCCTTCACCTCTGACAAGACATCTTGTTAATGTGGGGAATGCCAGGTCTCCACCGTGGTTCGGATTCCACGTTAAACTGTAGGTCCGCCATTTCATCTCACAATCACCCTACCATTACACATTAGCGTAAGTGCGTACAACCCGAACGGGTAGTAAGACGCGGTGCTAATAATAATAATAATAATAATAATAATAATAATAATAATAATAATAATAATATAAATAAATAAAGAGGTGCAACGTCCCAAGAGAGAATCAATATAAATAGCTCCCACACACACAATTGTGTCTGTTTAGAGACTAGCTTTCGTCAGCACTAACCCCTTCCCAACACAACCCACCTCCTTCTAACCGATCCGCAGTCTTTATTTAATTCTTCCCTTTCGGCCATCTACTCACAACCGATCCCACGTTTCAAACCACCGTGACCAAACTCTCTAAAACTTTTGTCACAAAGAGACTTGAGTCGAGAGCCCAGTGACTTCAGCTTGAATGCTTGGGTCACGTGGTTCGCGAGATCTATCAGATATTGGGGACGACGAGACTTTTGTCGACAGATAGCCCGTGGAGGTTTATCAAGTTGAAAGAAGATGTGTGCGTGTGTCCGCTTGCTTGCGTGCCTTCAATGAATTGAATCGAATGTGGAATATCAGCGAAATTTATGACAGCGTTACTAAAACATTCTCTCTATTTCGATTCTTTTGGTATGTTTGAAAAAAAATCAGAGTAACGACTCAATTTAAGAAAGAAAATAAATTGATGATAAGCACGAGTAACTGTACCAGTATTTTCCTGGAGAGAGTATGAGAAATTAATGTATATTGCAGTTTATTCTGAATCTATAGTGTTTAGGCTTTCAAAATATACGAATAAAAGGGATTATTTGGAGAAATGTGTCTCACTGTCTCAAACTATATCTTTAACATCTCAATTGATAGAGTAATTGCGCGTTAAAGCAAAGGTCCGATGGTCGATTAACTGACCAGAACATTATTCAAATAGAAACCAATGAGTTTTTAAAAAAAAATCCTCAGAAAGTTATAAATCATTGCTTTCCCAAGTCAAAGTTTTAACTCGCAATTTTTATCCCTAATTTAAATTTATGAGTAATAGCGACCACATTAATGCGTGGCAGCTAGTGATTATATTCCGTAGAAAATAATTAGAATTTGATTAATGTGGTCTAAATACACACTCATGGCATATCAAAATAAAATATGTATAAACACAATCCTCGGGAAGTTTTTAGTAACAAATGCTCGGGAAGTTTTTAAATATCGACCCTGTTCCAAGTATTTTGGGTGTAATTAGTAGACGTTCTAGAACAAATAATTTCCACCTTTAATTGAATACTTCTGCAGGTATAAAACTCACGTAGTACCCAGGAGAAAAAATAACTTCAAATGAACGAAATTTTTCAATTGTAAGAGTGATTGAAGCTGCTATCGAAAACTTTTTTTTTAACTATTCAAACGCAAGGCAAATCAATTAAGTTAGTTTTTATATATATATATTTTTAAATATCTATATTTTCAAGGGTTATTCTTTGGCTTATTTTCAGAACTTTTCCTTTTAAATAGGGAAAAATATTAAAGTGAGAATCATTTAGTTTTTCCAACCGTTTGTGTTTTGTTCCTTATTTATTAGAACTAGATGTTTGATTTCGACCAAACTTTACAAACGCATGGATATTATTTTAATGTCTATATAATTATATACAGCAGCCACATGGCTTCTTTGGTGCTGATTGACAGCTCACAACTGACAGCTAAAAGCTTTGAAAAGTTACTGAACTAAATTTTGTATCCCTACGTCGAACCATATGATCTGCAAAAACATGTGTTTAGCAGCTGTCACTTCTGACAGTCAACATTTAGGTATATACCTAAATGTTGACTGTCAGAAGTCAGCTGTGAGCTGTCAGTCAGCACCAAAGAAGTCATGGGGCTACTGTACAATTTATGAATGTATATATAATTATACACAAATATGTACTTTTTTAATCTACCTACATTTATATCTTATTCGATACTATAGCTACTATGCCAAAAGTATGACAATTTTCTTCGTGTATCAAGCTCAATTTGTAATATTAATCTGTGAACTAAAATCAAATCTAAAATGATAACATTGGAATAGTAAAAAAATTATCATGGTATCTAAAATTAATCAAACTAAATGCTCTAAACTGTTTTTTCCATGCAACTGCTTTATGTTGGAAGGTAAGGAAATTTATGTTCGTTTCCGACTGCTGTTAAAATGTAGGTTTAAATGTTATATTAATAACAGATATGTTCATAAATAATCCTTGTTGATTCTTGCAATCAAATGGAAAATTTCATCACCGAAGTACAAATTAGTTACCGTTCATTTCAGATAACAAATAACAAATTACAGAATTAATTAATGTGCATGCAAATACAGTACATTACATCCCAAACGCTTCATGTAAAATTTAACTTAATGACACATGACGTTCCGTAGAATATTATGTAGTGGTGCTGGTGCTATTTTGGAACCACTTATAAAGACAGGACACTTAAATTCCCCCTATACTCTCCCCCACCCCCAAATTTTCAAATTACACACTTGGTTATATTGTTATTTAGAGAACAATATAACTCAGAAATGGAGACTTTCTCGGTATCCTCAATCTATGATTTTATATAATGTATTAAACAACAGTGGATAACCGACAGATAACAACATTAGTCGAGGGAGTTTGGTTCAAATCCCAAAAAGGTTCATTAAGTAAGTTATTTTCCATACTGTTTTTCTCCACCCTCTACTAAAGCGAATACTAATATAGTCACTCTTAACTACCTCTAATCCCTACAACTTTATTGGTTATTTTTTCATATTGACTATCTAATTGTGTCGGCACACGACTTATAAATTGAATTATTGGTGGACAGACAAAGCACCCAATCCTTTGTACGATAACAATCACCCGTTACAGGGGAAATCAAGTTCGTTAATTGAAACCCGCACCCTTAGCTGTGTAGGCAGACGCGATACCGACTAAGCTAAAAAGTCGCACCCCTTCCTCTTAAATTAGATCGATAATACCTCTTGTGTTAAATGTAATGAAAATATGTTCTGATGATGGTGATTACATGTTTATTACTATTATTTAGGTGTTCATGTCCTTTTTCGGGGCCTCTAGCAATAAAAAAAAATGTTTTTTCAATAACTCTTTCAATCTTAGCGCTCTTGCCCGTTGTATCTGTAGCGCAATCTCTAGATTGGTCGATTGACTTCTATCACAAAAGAAGAGAGCATTATTATTGTTATTTAAGGACCTGCCCTATCATTAATATGCTTAATTTTATGTTCTGCAAAATTTTGCTTTATCAAGTTTTATTTAAAAAGTGACAATATTTAATGTTTTTACTTATGCTTCTTTACTGTATCCTTTTTGAACCTCCATTTACATTTTAAGTGTGTTATTGTTTTCTTTAGTAGTTATTCTTATATGTTGTATTATGATGTATATTTCAGCACTAGCCCGTTTTAGGTCACATGACTATTGGTCATCACTATAATAAGGTAATTTTAAATTATCATAATTATATATGTGTGTCCCTTATAAAGTATTATATAATACAGGGGTTCCCGAACTTTTTTGACTCCAGGAGCCCTTAACCAAAAATAGTACATTTTTGACCCCTAATGGATTTTTTAAACTAATATTATGAACATTCAATAATGACAACTATATAACACAATTATAATTACAACTATAAAAGTATAAAACAAATGTAAAACATCACATGTTTAGGTTTCACTTAGAAAATTGTTCTTTATTCAGATTTGCTAAATATTGGCAATACTAATTAATGATGCTATTTTATAGAGTATAAAATAGATAAATAATATTCTAAAAATTGTCTCGTGGAGCCTGAAGTGGCTATGGTGGAGCACAGTTTGAAAAACTCTGATCTAATAGAGCCATTTTTACCGAATTTGGTGCATATATAAACTACGCTAAAACACAAGTTAAAAATTCAAAGGTGATTTCAGAAAGAAAATAAAGCTCATTTCTAGAATATCGATGTTTTTCTGTTATTTTGTTCCTGTGGCCAGTAATTCAAACATTAGGATTAGCGACACCTTAAAAAAAAGTATTTGTTAAAATGTGATATAAATGACTATAACATTAACCACATAAATATTTATTGTTAATCATTTAAGAAAAGCACGATAACCTAAAAAAAAAAAAATTGAACTAAAATATTTAAAACTATTATTATCAAGAGTCCAAATTTGGACGAAACAATCAAAAGATAATATTTCAGTAGATTTCGACTGTGCATACATTACAATACTATATAGTTTGCTGTAAATTAGCTCATTAGTCTGTGCAGCCACGCCTAAACTTTAGTCTATGTTTATTTTATGCTTAGATCTTGTAAAATAATGAATTACTTATACATCAAAAGAAACATCAAACGAAGAAAGGGACTCCTCCTAGCTTCCTAATAACATAATAGCTTGTTCAAACTTCAATCATGAAATCACGGCTTTGTGTAGTATTTTAACAGAAAGTTAAACCTTTTAGAATATAGGCCTAATATAATATTTTATTACTGACTTTAATGACATTATAATGGTTCTGTTTTTAATGTCAAACAGGATTAATTTGTTATCAACATATACAGTTAAGAGTCATGCGATGTGTGTGAGTGAATGATATAATTGGTTGACTTAGTTGCTTTCAGACTTGTCAAAAACACGTCTACCTTGTCGTGAATGGACTATAGCTTCACATGATTTGGGGACGGTGATGAGTTGTTAACATGCGACCACGAAGAACCGTCCTTACCTATCTCGATAGAAACATTGGTAATGAAAGAGTGATAGAAATGTTTTACACGCGGTCAAATAATAATCCTGGTTCCCGATAACTCTCAGCGTTTCGATAACCACCGGGAGACCAGGCGATTTCCAGCCATTTTATTCAACAAACACGACGGATGCGTATTGATTCAGGTGGACTGGGATTCGCACGTGTCAACAAGGGAACAGTGCTGCCAACTTTGCGAGTCTAGTGAAGTTGGACTTCACGTGGAACTTGAGGTTTGCGCCCTCTAATGCTTTTAAAGATATTTACGTTTAAACTACCACTTGGGTGATGGATACTATGAGCGGTAATAACATTGGAGGAAGGAGCATCTTAGAAAATAAAAACAAACTTTGTGCGATCAACAATGATAACATTTTACCATAGTTATTTTATAGGTATTGGTGCACTATATCAAAAGTGATATCTTCATGTTACATGAATCGCAATATAAATACATAAAAGTAGTTTTGTAACGGTCAGATATTGTCCTCCCTCCATGGTCTTGTAATCTATACATAATTTACGTTAATCGGCGAATGTATGAGCGGGCTCCTGATGTTACAAGCCATGGTTGAGGTTTATAAATTAAAGGTAATGAATTGAATATCTACAACAAGAGAATCACAAAACTTCTGATCTATAAATGTTTTTCGCTACAAACGCTGTCAATCGGAAAAGCAAGAAGATTGCCATTCGATTAAGTACCTAATTAGAACGGCCAGTAAAAATAACTTTTGTATATCATGGTTGCGGTAATGAAATTAATTTATTTGTTACAAGAAATGCAATAAAATAACACATTTTTTAGACGTTTGTCCTGCTGTGTCAATACTGGTTATCAACGACTTAAACTATTTTTTAAAAAAGCACAGCGTCTTATACCCGTACGCTTTATAAGCTTATGTACTAATTATACTAATGATCTGATGGATTAGGTAGGCTATATTAATAGAAAGTGTACCCATATTTGCGTGAACAACCAGTTTAAAAAAAAACACCCTCTGCAATCTGATTGAGATTCTAACCTCGATCTCCCCGTTTTCGGCAGTCTAGTCTACTGCGATAGTAGCGCGTTAGATCATGCAGACATCGAAGCGTGTAACCATTTAAATTCAGGGTATTAGATGGGGGATGTAATTAATTTATCTCTGTGAGGACATATTAGTTTTTATAATATTACATCCAAAAACCCGAGATATCCGCGACATTTGTGGAGTAAGTATGAGTAAGATATAATTTAGAGGACATGTACGTGCATTTTCATGGGAGGAAGAGATAAATCCATTTAGGAAAAAGCACCCTAGTATAACTGGCAGTTCCCCACCTTCTTCCCATCACCAGCAATCAGACTAGACGATCTTGACATCTATCCTGCGTGCACACCAATATGGGTCAAGACGATCTTAGCCCACCCTGAGTGTAGCTGGGCTCAAACTCCAGACTCTTGAGCGCTCAGAAAATACTGCCAGTTCGAGGACAATATAATCAATTAAAAATACTGATTTATAAATTATACTTGAACAATACGAATACGTACGATTTGTTTATTTGTTAAAAATTATTTGTCAATGTTTTAATATAAATCTTATTTTATAAATACATCAATATAAATTATATAAGTTTACTCGAATATCTAGGACTATCATATTTTGACGAATGAAAGTGATAAATATGTGATTGGCTACTGTAATACGTAAGTGTTATGATTTTTTTGAAGTTCACTTCACCCTGGACATTATCATTTCCGTTGGTGGTCTTAGTTAAGATAAGCCTTTCACACAAAGACATCTTAAAATGACATTGTCCAGTAGGTTTTACAACATCTTGAACGGTGGACTTACAGTCATGTACAGGCACTTCTGAACCTAGCTTTTTTAACCAGTGGCGGCTCGTAGCTAAAATTAATGGGGGTGCTGCTCCAGAAAAAATTTAACCTTTGTTTTAAAACTGTATAAAAGGTAAAAAAAAAATGTATAAAAAGAAAATGTATTCAGGAACTAATGGATTCACGTACCCGCGTATTAATATTTTATATAGTCACACTTAGAATTAAGTTGAGAAGGCTATCTATAGACCTACCTGAGGTTTAAACGTTCGAGATTTACTGAATAATGCAAATTAACTCAATTATATTCACTCGTAATTGGAAGCTACGTTTGAAAATGTTGATGGTACTTAACATCCTTAAGGTGTTTTTATTTTATTACTACCTTAAACAGCATGAAAATTGAAGGTTTGATTTAATGTGAAACAAGAGCAGTATTTTAGAGAAAAGATCCCATATAAAAGTGAACAGAGAATGAGAAGACTAGAGGGATAAATCACTCATGGAAAACTATCCTTAGAGCTGAGATTCGAACCTAAGCTCTCACATTACTGGTAATCTAGTATAGTACGATACAACAGCCTTGGCCCATGTAACCACCGATGTGGACAAGCGTCTACGTTGAACAAGGAAAATCCTCTGAAACGTTAGCGTTCACGAGTGCAATGGCCCCGAGGGAACGTTTTGGGCGCCATAATCTTCCCTCATTTTCAAGCAGGAACAGTCGAGGGCAGAACAAACAGAAGACAATCGACGTATGCAAACAAGTGTGTGTCAGAGCTGCCATCTTGACTGCTCACATGGGAAATACTCGGAAGAGGGCCATGGCACTCGGGTGAAGGTTGCATTTCTGCACACAAGAACATCGATCTGCTCCTCGGACGAGAAAGGAGGTGGCACAAACACAAAATCTGAACCTTCTTTAGTGGTCTACTCTATAGAAAAAGAGACAGTTAAGGAGGAAAGGGACTTTTACAGGAAATAAGGTTTTCAATCAAAGAAAATATAAACTTTTCAAAATAAGGTTATCAATCAAAGAAAACACATACTTTTCAAAATCAGTTGGTTAATTAAGGGAAACAACAACTTTTCAAAATCAAGGAAAACATAAGCTTTTCAAAATCAGTTGGTTAATTAATGGAAACAACAACTTTTCAAAATCAAGGAAAACATAAGCTTTTCAAAATAAGGCTATCAATGAAAGAAAACCTACACTTTTCAAAATCTGATATACGCCTTTTTTTGTGTGTGTTTGTGGTTTTAAGTAAAATTGTGAAATTTGTATTTGTGTATATAATATGTTAAGGGTGTTTCTTTTAATTCCAATCTAGATAAAAGTGATCACATCATTGTACATTGCTAGTTTTTATAAATTTAAATTAATGTTACAGCACAATCGTACACACTTTCTCATAAAGGGAGTACATTATGGATAGAAAAAAAAATCAAAAATAGATTTTAGTCAACTATTCTAAAGTATTAATTATATTCATATTAAATAAGTAAGGAGGAGTATAATAAATATTCTCAAAGTAACGCTCAATACCAAACAGATATATTGAAAATCTTAAATAAGAAATATGAAACAGGATAGATATAATAAAAAGAAAGTAAGTTGAAGATAAAAATAAAAAATGAAGATGAAAAATTGACGAAAGTCTTATAAAACAAACCTCGTCTTTATAAACTTTACAAACATTTTTCATTTGTACATTTAAAAATATTTGTTCAGACCATGTTTATTAAATTTAAAATTTTCAAAAATTAATTATGTGTAAGATACCCTAAAATTATTTAGTTTCGTAAAAATAAAAACATAATTTTAATCATAATGAAAAAACAATTTCATACACACATTTAAACCAAAATTAATCTTAGGCCCTTTTCGAAAGGTTTTAAATTTTCCAGAATTTGTCATAAAAAAATTATCCTTAAAATTAATTTATGTTAGAAAAATAAACACAATATTTATTATTTATCATCTAAAATAATCCCCAAATACTAATTTTGAACTAAATTGTTAGTTATTTTCAGAAAATTTCTATTTTTCAAAAATTATCTATTCTATCACTAATCACTATTCTATCAATTTGTTGAATAGCAACAAATATATAAAATATATATTCCTATGTACAATAGATTTATTTATGTTATGAAAATATTTAACAAATAGCCATTTTGAACTTAGTTAGAGTCATTTTCGTAAAATTTGGAACATTCAAAAATTACTTATTAGTAAACTAACCATAAGTTAATTTGACAGTAAATATTTTAACAAGCCTTTAATTGTACAAGCTCTAAATAGCGATTCAATGATTTTATACCATTACATTTCACGCGCTATAAGGGGTCAGACTTGATATTTTATGAATTTTACCTAGCATTGTTAGCGTAAAGTAATTAATGTATGGGGATGAAAATTGGTATAGGTAGAGATTCATTTGAGCTGTACAGAATGAAATATTTATTAATCTTAACGTTATCATTATTATTATTATTATTAATTTTACCAATATTTGTTTTTGATCATTTAAAACATACATACAATATTACTTTCGGAAATACAGACATAATATCGAAAAATACTATTCAAACAAATACCTTCTTTTAATGTATTGCACACACAAAAAAATAGTGTATTTTCGCAATTAAAAACTCAAGATCAGTTTTTTTGTGTGCTATGTTTGTGTTTTGTGTCTATCTCTTATTTGTATATTTGAGCAAGTAATAATAATAAGTCAGTTTAAAAAATTGAAATTTCGGGTAATACATAAATGTATTGGGTTATTTAAATCTATAAATATCAGATAAGTATGAGCATAAAGTTAAATATGTCTGACAAAGTGAGTACTAGCGTTTTAATCTAAAGTATCAATGCGATTCCAGTCGGATGAAAGGTTTGGCCATTGAAGTGTATTATTCTGTATCCATTATAAGCAAGTTTAGGTACACTAGCGATAGAGCTGTACACATTTATAGTATTTATTTTACCAATTCACTTGCTTTTTTGATTTGTTTTATTTATTCAAGGTATTTAACGTGCACTTTCTGAGCCGAGTGAGGAGATATCAGCACACGAGAAGTTCTATGAGCCAGAGTGAAAGGGCCTACCAATTTTTTCCGGGAACGGTACTTTCACATACCAGGATTATTTTATTTGCTAAAACTACAGGTGACCTGGCGGTCTACGCGTAAGGTGTCAGACTTCTATGCTGGCGTCCGGGGTTCAATCCTCGGTCCCGGTAAAGATTTATCTGATTACCAAACCCTTCCTTCACCTCTGACAAGATATCTTGTGAATGTGGGGAATGCCAGATCTCCACCGTGGTTCGGATTCCACGTTAAACTGTAGGTCCTTCATTTCATCTCACAATCACCCAACATTACACATTAGCGTAAGTGCGTATAACCCGAACGGGTAGTAAGACGCGGTGCTAATAATAATAATAATTTGCTAAAATCGACATGGAACCGACGGCTTTACTTCCACCCCGACGGAAGATGCGCTGTAGATTTGTATCACTTAATAAAAATATGTCGGCCCCAGCTGGGTTTAAACCCACGAGCAGTCAAGCACTTTACTACAGAGGTCAACAGGTACTAATTAATCTGACACTTAACTGGTAGTGAATCGTATGATATGTTATATTACGACACTAATTTTTTGTTAGAATATGACATTCTATCTAGGATATTCACTCCAAAATGACTTTTATTCCAATATACATGTTCTAGAATGTTGCGCTACAGTCATGTACCTGAGCTATATAACGTAATAGATTTCCCACCAATATGTGTCGATCGACCTAAACTCTGTAATAGCTATGTTATATTTCGCACCGCGTCTTACTACCCGTTCGGGTTATACGCTTTAAGTACTAATTACACTAATGGATTAGGAATTAGGAAGTTTGAATTAGAGGAAGTGAACCCGCATTTGCGTGGAGGGAGAGTGGGAAACCATTTAGGAAAAACCACACCAGTTCATCCAACCGAGATTCGAACCTCGATCTCCCCGTCCTCAGCAGTAGAGCTCAACACGACAAGCGCGTTAGCCAACTACGCCACCGAAGGCGGGTAATATAGCTATGTTAATTAAACAGTTGACATAAAAAACATTATATTAAATAAAGTGCTGGCCAATGAGTATCGTGACGGAAAGTCTGGAGTTCGAATCTTGGCTGGGAGTACTGAAGATGTTTTAGCATAAATATTTTCCTATTTTCATCTACACATATGTGGATTGTGGGTAAATTTTTTATAAATTATACCTTTGTTATCCTTTAACGTGATAAATATACGTAACGCCTAAATGGTTAGTAAGATTCGATGGAGAAAAAAAATAACCCAAACCGTATCCTTAAAGAAACAAAGCTTATCAAAGTGTTATTTTGTATTTATTTACTATAAAGTTAAAAATTACAATGAGAAAGAGAAAACCACTAAAATAAAACATCTCACAATGATATAATACAACTATATCAGTTATGGAGCTTTTTAAAATCAATTAAGGAATTAATATTTCCATCAATTATTTTATAAGAACAAAACAAATGCCTTCAGAGAGTTTGGTATTTTTTAAGTTGTTAAGCAAACTGTAATTATTTGTAAGGAGGACAGAGTCAAAGTATTTTATACAAATTGTATGCATCTAAATAGATACCAATCTAATGAGTAGATGATTTATATTCCTAATATGATGAGAATGAATGGGTCAAAATGATGAGCTCGGCTATTCCATTAACATGACAAGTTATATTGACCACAACCATTAATAGGCATTATTATTATTATTATTATTATTATTATTATTATTATTATTATTTCTGTACTGATACCGAGCTCAAAGTTCTAACGTAGCAAATCATTATAATTTTAGGAGGGAGAAAATTGGGTGGAAATGCAGCGTCAAAAGTTTAGTAAATATAATATGTAACCCACTATAACCCTCCCCTCACTACCCTCTAGAACCCCTCACCCACAAATTAGTAAATAATGAGCAAGCCATTTTCAACAGAATGATGTACATTTATCTAAAGTTTGCACGAAAATAGTTGAAATAAAGTAGTGACAAAGTGCCCCGTTTCTATACTTAATTAACTTTCCATTGGAAAACTGCTAGCTACGCTAGTTGGCAGGATGGATCGGGGGTTCACAACCAGGGGGGCGCATTCAAGAATTCAGAAGAGTGTGTTGGCATTTGTAAAGTTTTTCAATATACATTTTTATTCGGACCCAAATATTGCAGAAAAAACCACATATTTTACAATAAATGGAGATAAATTAGCTGATTTAATTTCAAATTTTATTTGTTCAACTATTTGGCAATACATCTTTGGCAGTAATCATGTGGATGTTGACTTGTTTTATTTTATCAACCTCAAGTTTTTGGGGAGAAAAATTTAGGAGTTACTTATTAAAAAGAGCATTCATCGGTAATTTTAATTAGGTTTATCTGAAAGTTTAAAATATATTTCACTACGCACCAATCAGCATTCAAATGTATTGTGTTAGTTCACGTTTTAAGTTAGAATGATATTTGGACCTGAATCCCATCCACCAATCTTTCGTAGATAAGAGAGAAAGATGATATTCCTGCTTGTAAACAATCGTCAAAGTGGGGATACGTAAGTCAAGATCTGTATTTTGGTTTTCTATATTCACTGTTGGCTCTTACACAACGTCGCTAAAACAAAGTTGATGGCTACGTGGTTGTGTTCTGTACGCGCTACGCTTAGGATCCATCTCACCGCCTATTACCCGAGATATTAGATACA
>CABFOV010000052.1:270598-283790 GCA_902141375.1 Timema poppense
GTATTCCACCACCACCACCCCCGCACAAACACACACACTCGTCAGCCACCTGTCTCCATATTACTACGCCACGTGATAACATACCTGCCGTGCCGCACCACTTTCAGTTTTAATTTCACACTTGAGGGTTTCAATTATATTGGTGTATAGTATGATTCTGGTTGTAGCAACAAAATATGTTGGCTACAAAAGTTACTAGAGCTATTTACATGCATTCATACTTCAAGGCACGTGATCCACAGATAGCATTTTTTATAGATAATATCACAGAAAAAAATAATACTTATAATATAACCTAAATTGTTCATCTGATTCGGTGGCCACGTGGCTTAAGGCCTCACTTTCTCAATAGATTAGATAGAGGGAGATTGGGGTTCAAGTCCCGATTGAATGTGCTGAGGACGAATTTTCCTAAGTAGTTTTTTACTGCCTCTCCACACAAACAGGGGTACACTTCCTCAAAATGCAACCTTCCTCATCCCTAACTTATTAACGCAAAAGTACACATGCGTATAAACCGAACGGGTAGTGAGTGAGACGTGGTGATAAAAAAAACTATTAAAATTGAATTAATGTTTACCGTAAAATAGATGTTTGAAATTTAAAAAACTTTCTTCCAAGCACAATCTTACTTTAAAATATTTGTCTGTATTACTGTATAGCTGTAAGCGGAAAACATTAGTCCAGGATATTATTAGTCTGAATGCAAGAAGGACTCTAGTACAGCATCAGCACGCACTCAAAAGGAAGGAATCTCTTACCCAACAGAGATCTAATTATCTCAATGTTGACTAGGAAATTCGTGTCCAAGGATATTAATACTGCTTTATTAAACCTCTCACACCTTAGCTATTTACCAAAGCCTTCACAGCATCAACACCAGTGTTTTTCAAATTCTATCTTAAAAAGAAAAAATTAAAGACTTTAATTAGCATATTATTATGTCAAAAGCCTTTGAATACTTAGATGGTCCTATATTTAATACTTGTTTGGGCAGTGGCTTACCTGAATATTTGACACCTAACCTGAAGGCCAGTTCTCACGTGTCATTTTCAATGAATCATTGAAAAGGAATACAAAATGAACGTCAGAACACTCATTTCATTAGACTGAATCGTTATTTAAAGCTTTCATTAAGAGTGAAAGGAGTTCTACTTTTGTTCATTTGTAACTATCATTATTGAAAAATGACAATAAAATGAACAGTGATAACACGTACAAGAATTAATGAATTAATTTTTCTTTGAATGTAAAGTTATTATTATTATTAGCACCGCGTCTTACTAACCGTTCGTGTTATACGCACTTTGAATGTAAGGATTTATTTTAATAAACGCTACAGTGTGACCACCAGCGACCACTTTATTGGATTTAATCCTCAATTGTTTTCCAATTTTAGACTTGCGGTGGCAAACCAGACAGCATTTAACGAAATTTGAGGCACTTATTTACAGACACTGTGTTGTAAGAGTTCTCAAAAATTATCTGACAATTTTTTTTATTCTTATAGACAATTTCTATCAATGAAACGCTAATTGATCAGTCACCTCATGATCATAATGATCAATGAAATGTGTGAACCAATTCCTTTCATGTTCATTTTCATGAAAAATGAATAATTGAAAATGATACGTGAGAACTGGCCCTAAGCTTAGCTAAGCTACAGTAGCCCCGTGGCTTCTTTGGTGCTGACTGACAGCTCACAGCTGACTTATGACAGTCAACATTTTGATATATACCTAAATTTTGACTGTCAGAAGTGACAGCTGTTAAACACATGTTTTTGCAGATCATATGGCTCGGCGTAGGGATACATAATTTGGTCTGGTAGCTTTTCAAAGCCGTCAGCCAGCACCAAAGAAGCCATGGGGCTACTGTAAACTAATCTAGCCTAATATATGCAATCAAATTAATAAACGGTTGAAAAGATACACTAACAAATAAATTCTGATTTGTTATGAGGTCTGGCTTGTTTACACACACACATAACTACAATTCCTAAGGGCGGCATTGACAAAGAGCCACTACCTAAAAATATTCTAGTCTAAATATGTCCTGCCACAGTGGTGTTACTTCGAGTGAGAACTTTTTCCCAGACAAGAGACTAATAACAAAATGCAATATTTAAGTTTAATGCTGTACATTTGCTTTAAAAAATAACCACTCGACACAGGAGTATAGTTAATATAATATGTTTTTGTATGTTTTGCCTCCCCGAAACTTACTACCCTTTTACGCTAAACAAATTTTTATTACGCTGATGGATTTGGGATGAGTTAGGTAGAATATTTTAGGAAAGGTATCCACATTTGTGTGGAGGTGAAGTGGGGCGCCATTTAAGAAAAGTCACGTTCAATGTATGCGGTTACAATTTGAGCAATGACCTTCCCGTCATAGATGCGACTAGCATTTAGTCCACGAGATTAATTATTGTAATTTTTACCTTTGTTTTATTACGAATGGACATTTGGAGATCTTTTTAAAAAATACAAACTTTTTTCAGTCAACAAGGATGACATGTTACTATATTATTATTAGACTGTCAGAAGTGACAGCTGTTAAACACATGTTTTTGCAGATCATATGGCTCGGCGTAGGGATACATAATTTGGTCTGGTAGCTTTTCAAAGCCGTCAGCCAGCACCAAAGAAGCCATGGGGCTACTGTAAACTAATCTAGCCTAATATATGCAATCAAATTAATAAACGGTTGAAAAGATACACTAACAAATAAATTCTGATTTGTTATGAGGTCTGGCTTGTTTACACACACACATAACTACAATTCCTAAGGGCGGCATTGACAAAGAGCCACTACCTAAAAATATTCTAGTCTAAATATGTCCTGCCACAGTGGTGTTACTTCGAGTGAGAACTTTTTCCCAGACAAGAGACTAATAACAAAATGCAATATTTAAGTTTAATGCTGTACATTTGCTTTAAAAAATAACCACTCGACACAGGAGTATAGTTAATATAATATGTTTTTGTATGTTTTGCCTCCCCGAAACTTACTACCCTTTTACGCTAAACAAATTTTTATTACGCTGATGGATTTGGGATGAGTTAGGTAGAATATTTTAGGAAAGGTATCCACATTTGTGTGGAGGTGAAGTGGGGCGCCATTTAAGAAAAGTCACGTTCAATGTATGCGGTTACAATTTGAGCAATGACCTTCCCGTCATAGATGCGACTAGCATTTAGTCCACGAGATTAATTATTGTAATTTTTACCTTTGTTTTATTACGAATGGACATTTGGAGATCTTTTTAAAAAATACAAACTTTTTTCAGTCAACAAGGATGACATGTTACTATATTATTATTATTGTTGTTTTATAGGTATTGATAATATTTATCAGTTATATTGACTTGAGGCATGAATACATGAAAGTAGATCTAATATATTTTTCTAGCTGTAAGATATGTTAATTCGTAAGAAATTTGGGGTATACTATTTTGTGGTTTAGAAATAATTTATTCTAACACACACCTATTAACCCCCATCCATACTTGAACAGAACAACGAACACGAACATTTTCGAGACAAGTGTGGACGGTTTTCCGAACAGAACAGTGTAACAACATGTGTTCGTTGTTCTGCTAGGCACCGATCCACCAGTTAATATTTTTTCCTATCTTTACCTAATTATTGCGCAATTTGCGCACGGGTTTTCTAGTACAGTGCTATATTGTAAGTTAATTGTATCACATAGTTGTAGGACTGTTTATTTTTTTCGTTTGCCTATGTAGGCTACTTCTTCACTGGCAACGTATTTTAAAACAATCCAGGGTATTACCACAACGTGTTACTCTACCTGTTTTAAAACCTTTACTTCTACATACACTGTACAAAAGGGTGAAAATATTGCGAGGTGTTTGTCATCAAAGACGTGACGATTTTACGCAAACGTTTTCAGCAGTACAATACGTGATTTAAACTGTTTTTAATACATCACAAAACGTCCACTTAAATGCACAATAGCAAACATTGGGAGTGTCTGAGAAGAGGCACAAAGAGAGAGAACTCATGAATATTTTCAGCCACCGTGATATTTATTGTCTTACTTGTAACAATCTAGTATTTATGTTCAATGTATGTTTTAAAAAGATTGAGAGCCCCACACCTTAACACAATCGGTGGCGTGTCTGTCTACTTAACTAAAGGTCCCGGCTTGGATTACCGGCATGGCCGAAAAATGTATCAATGAATGTGGGTTTCCCCTATCACAGTGATAAATTAACGGTCGGAAGCTGGGTAGTTGTGTCACTTCTATATTTAAGTTAGTTTTTAAGTATAATCAGTCGGTTCATAAAGGGAACGTTAAATACCTCGATTTGTCTCAAGTATTGAAGAAATCTCTTTTCAAAATGTTACTACGTTCCCTATGCCAAACACACTAGTAGACCACTAGTACCAGGCCAGGGGTCTCCAAATTAAAAGTGCCCAAAGGTCATAATTTAATCCAAGAATCTAGTGGTGGGCCGCATTATAATCGGCTAATTTTGGTCAAGTTACACAAAAACGAGAACAGGTGTTTAGTTGGGATTGAAATAAGAAATGGTAATTTAAATATATTTAATTACATATTCAACGTAGAGACGCAAAAAAAAAAGCATTTTAGGTTGCTAGTTGGAAACCCCTGTGGACAATGCAAACCATTTATCGCTGAAAATTGAATTTGAAGTGTGCCTATTGGTGACCACGTGCATACTAAATTTATATCAAGCTTTACAGTTGTTTTAAAGAGCCTATAGAAAAGTGAGGGGATTTTCTGTTTACATAGTTTCAATATAGAAGAATGCTAAATATGTTTACTATGTTTTAAATTTTATTTGGGGTAGTGCACTTAAGCGAATAACCCAAACGGGTAGTAAGACGTGGTGCTAAGAAAAATGTGCACTTGCTGAACTGGCCCATTTTATTAACCATCACATGACTTACAAACTAACAGACAAAGCAGCCAATCCCACAGCAGTCATTTCATCACTGTGAGAGGGTAAATCTAAATCCAACATATTTTTTCAACCATGACGGGATTTGAACTCAGGCTTCTTAGCTTGAGAGTAAAATATGTCAGTCAGGCTATTTTTAATATTGCCTTTACAGTCGATTGACACATGAAAGTGGGGCTTGTCATCTGGCACCTCGTAGTGCACCCAAAGGGGATTGTACAGCGTGTGAAGCGCAACACGATCCAGCCTACTTCAGAGGCCAACAAGTTTATGAAATGTTTTTTTTTATGAAATTAATGGGCAGTAAACGTATTTGATTAATGTTTATGGCCTGACAGCTTTTCAAAAAATATATTTCTTTAACTTGTCAGATCTTGCTAATTTGAGCGAACTTGGACGCTATACAAATAAGAAAAATGCCATTGTTACAAATAAATTAAAAATAGCCCAAGTCAAATTTTGAAATGTTTGCATAACAGAGTACTTCATTAGTGAGATTTGTTGTCCGCACGTATGCGAGGGGGACTGACATATATATATCTCCCACACACACACGCACGTACACACACACGCACACACACACACACACACACACACAGGCCAGGTTTGAGTGAAGACCTCACGAGGTTATTCCTGGCTCAGACCACAGATCTGTTTGACTGACGTCCTTTGTGAGTACATTTTGGCCAGAGATCCCTCCACACCCTTCAGATACCCATGCCCATCTTCCTCTCACGTGGTCCCGCCATGTTTCTCGAATTCTTACATCAACCCATCCATTCATAAAAGTGGTGAACTTAAATTTTCAACCAAGCGACAATTTTTTATTTATTTTTTTAGCACTGCGTCCTACTGCCCAATTGTGTTAAACGCCGATATACTAATTACACAAATGTATTAAGGATGAATCTAGTTAATATTTACATGAAGTGTACATGCATTTGCGTGGAGCGAGAGTTGAAAATGTTCTGGAAAAGTCATCCTCAGCACACCCGAGAGGGATTATAATCCCGATCCCCCCGTCATCGGCAGTCTAGACTATTTCCACCAATAAGAGGGTAAATTGCTCGTTAGAGTGGCCGAAATACATATTCTAGGTTTAATTTATGATCTTATAGGGTTATTATAAGTTATTTTTATGCCCTGTTTTACTCCTATTATGTTCATTTATACCGTAATAATATTAAAAGTAGGATTTTAATAAAAACTAACTTTTTTGCAGTCAACATTTAACATATTTTGTTATTTTATTAGTGCTATCTTATAGGTAGGTATTGATAATATCTACCAAAAGTGACAGCTGCAGAGCACATGCCTTGACGTATGAATACTTGAATGTAGATCTAGTGAGCTTAATAGCTCTCGGATAAATTGGACTGTAACTCTGAAATATTTGTCGCTGGGAAACCAGACAATACGAGGTTGAGCGGAGAATCAAGAGCTTATTTCCAAAGTTAGCTACATGTCTGCTTTACTCACCAAACTACCCAATTAATTTTAAAACCATCCATGTGACTTTTAATATCTATATTTATAAAATATTTTGTTTTTCTGTCATGAGACATGCGCGATTACCGCAAGCAGAAGTCTGAAATTTTAAAATTATTATCTCCTGTGCACGAGTGTGCACCTCAAAACTGTAATTTTAAATTTTTGACTAATTTTTTTTAATTAAAAACTCAGTCAGAATAAATGAAATTTAGATCATTTTTTATGTCTGTTTGAAACAAAGAAAAGAGTCGCCCGAGATAACCAAGCAATGCATTGCGTGGCTCCTCCAGGCAGTCTGTTACTTCTACTATCAATATTAATAAACTGTAGAGTTTGTTTGTCATGAGCATTGTGCGATACCCACCTCACGCAGAGGTCTGAAATTTTAAAATTAGTAGCCCCTATACACCTCAAAGTCAGAATTTTAAAATGTTTGTTATATTTATTTTTTTACAATTATTAAAACCCGGTTCAGAAGCAAAAAGTCCACGGGCAAAGCGGGCTTAAAGGCACTAACTTTAAAGATATCTTCCACGTAAAGTCGTTAAACTAAAAACATTTCTCTCAGGAAACGCCAGGTATAGTCTGTTCACGGTAGGAATTGTTTTCTGAAAGGCCTTTTTCCCTACCAAAAATCTATTATATAGTAGGATATTGGTAGGAAAAAACACCTTTCAGAGAGTAATTCCTACCGTGAATGGAGTATACTTCAACTTTTAATTACTATTTGTATCTTTATGAAGGCCACCAACCAGAGCGCTGAGACGTATTTTTAGAGGAAAATATCACGCAGTTTCACGAGGAGAGAATGGGAAAACAATTATGGGATAAAAAAACCTTAGAACATTCGAGTAGTACATTGTTTCTTCATTTTGACAAACGATGAAAATTATCATCACTCTTCAAAGTGACAACACAAATGCTATTTGAGGGAGCGGATGAATATGTAACTATTTTTAGAAACTCTAAACTACTATAAGACAAACCCAATAAGGAAAGACCATTGGGAAACCTATTAGCAGATGGGAGGATAACATTAGAATGGACCTGAAAGAGAGAGCGTGTAACGAGGTGAACTGGATAGAACTAGCACAGGATAGGGATAGGTGGCCTACTTTTGTAAGTGAGGCAATGAACTTTCGAGTTCTTAGTGCCATAAAGTAAGTAAATAAGTAAGTAAACTATTAGAAAAAGGTTAAGTGATCCTTGAACAGACTCTATAGTTTACAGTCCCCTTTTCATACAAAAAGAGCTTCATCTGACAACTAGAAATTTTATTACTTTACGTATGTATACGTCAATGCATGCTATACTCACCTGCCACTTTTGATGTGCATTATCAATAAAATAACACTTATAAGTAAAATTTTATCGTTCTTAGTTGCAACAAAAAAAAGCTATAAATGTGTTTTCAGAAATGTTTTCCTACCAAAACTTTACCACAGAAGGGGCTGGTTGTACTGAAGGTGTTTTTTCATAAATGGTTTACCATTTTACATCCACCTGAGTTTTTGCGTGTTTCATCTTCTTTAGGCCTACACCATTAAGAGCGTGCGTGCAATGTGCGTCATAGCAGGCCAAATTCAACTCCCGGACTGCGTGAGTTATGAAAGTAAAGGAGAAAAGAATATACTAAGATATGACAGAAATGTATGCAGTGCATTCGTATTTGGATGATTTATCGAAATTTTCCGAGGTGACGATGGGGGACAAGGCGACAAAGTTTCTTGCAAATAGCTACATTATGTCCCTATTATGATGGAATGAAGATTTGTGCACAGTGCTTTATCTGTGAAGTCATTCTAAAATGGTCAAAAAAAGACTTTTCAATGTAGTTTTTATCCTAATATCGTTTGCTATTCCAACAATGTTCTGTAGTAGGGACATCTGTTAACTCTTTATATCTACTAATGTTTAATAAGAAATGATCCACATGCAATAGTGTTCGTGTAAATTGACAATTTCGAGCCGACTGTATCACTTAGTTGATGAGAATGTGAAGCACGCTCTTAATGCATATATCCGGACAGCTCGGGTGAGTAGTAAAATGCATCGTAAAAACATTCTTTTTTCACCAATTGAGTGATTTTATTAATTTAATTAATAATTTATTTGAAATGTGCCTGTATTTCCGTGAGATAATAGTGAAAAACAATTTGGGGAAAACCACTCTCAGTACACCCAACTAGGATTCGAACACCAATCCTCCCGTCATAGGCGGTACAGTATATCGCGAGATTGACGCCTTAGAATATTCGACCACTGAAGTGGGTAAAAATAAGTTAGTAATATAGCATTTTTCTTAAGTTGATGCAAATGAAGATTAAAATAATTGTTTTGATAACCTCAACAGGGATTTGAAAGCATTAAAATAACCATACACGTGTTTTTTGTTTGTTTTTTTACTCTGAGCCAGCCGTTGTGCCTCTGGGTGTGTTGAAGGTGTTCGAGAAGAAGGAACGCTTCACTGAGATAACAATAAAGGCGGAAACGGAGTAAAAACTACAGCTGGCCCGGAACATTCGTTTGTTTTCACTTTTACACACTGGCTCGGGTGGGCCCCGAAAATGACAGCAGTATGTAACGACGTCATCACCGCCAAAGGAAGTGGACGTTGCTGGTGGACAAACATGCGGGGATACGGGGTTTAAATGAAGGTTAGAGGTTACGTTTTGCTATGCGAGTTTTGTCTATGCGTTGGTGTTTCTAACTGAATAATAAAAAAGATAAAACGGCTAATAAACGTGACCACTTCTCCATGAGTTCGCATCGCGTTGCGTTTAAAAGAAATCACTCCTCAGTAAATTAGGCCAAAAACAAATATTTCACTATAAAACAGTATAAAAGAGCTATTTTTCAAGCCAAACACCCAATATACATTCATTTTAAACGAAACCATTAGTCATTTTCTTAGTATTTAAAATGTTCCAAAATAACTCATAAACATAAACTAAACACTTTATATTTTATTATTTTTAATCACAATTGATTTATTTCAAAATATGAATTTCTGATCTAACTTATTTTGATTTATAGCCCCTATAGTATTTTAGATAATTATTAAATAGATAAGTAGCTTTGTGCTCGATATGCATATGATAATGGATCAAATTAACAACAACTCTTAACATATATCCACTGAGGGATTTCATATGTGTGTTAAGTTTTAGTCAAAATTGTTGAATTGGTTGAAAATTTGTCATAAACACACACGGATGAATGGACATACGTGCTCATAAATTTAGCATTTTTTCCCTTGGAGTTCTAAACAATTAATCCAGCATTAATGAAAATGTATCAAAAATTTTACCGACTTATTTCCTTTCCACATCCAAACTTCGACCATAATTCTGAATATTACAACTTTAGTCAATCTCGAAAAATTTGTTCAAATATAGTATTATCTCGCCATACAATCTAACTCTTTTAGTACCAAAGTGTATATTCTTGTCAGACCTGATATCGAATAATTCATTCACATTTACAAATAAGGATTTTCATAGAAATGTGTTGACCTGAAGATATGTAGCCGCTATTAAATTACAATAATCTTTATCTAAAGTTTAAAAGGTCACCCCCTCCTCACTCCCCCCTCACCCCACACCAACCCATTTCTGGAACCACTGGGGCTATGGGGACCAGCTTCGGGAGGATGTGTGGAGTGACCTTACCCGAAAAAATCTCCCCGACCTCCCCCAACCCCATCCAAGCCACTCTGACCCCCACCCTTGCTCCTCAAACAAATATTTGGAGCTGCTGGGGCTATGGGATCCAGCTTTGGATGGGTGGTAGCCCTTATCTATCCACCATTAATAACCCGTATTCAACGCTAAAAGTTTAAAATATATAATTTGCTTTATTTGACTGAGATTATTTACTTTAAAACATAGAGAATGCTTTCTCTAAACTTTATTTTCTTTTTTACTTTCACATAAATTCTAATCAAGAAAGTTTTCTGGCTGAAGATTATGTTGAATGTTAGGCTGAGGTTTTATGTGTCTCCAAACACCAAAAACTGGATCTTAGCTAGGGCTGCCATGCCCAATTTATAGAGCCTAGGACTCCAAATTGCAAAATCCGGAACACTTTAGGAAAAATAATCGAAAAAACAATGTATTTAACACACACAAAAAAAGCAAGAACTTTTTTTTTTATGTACATATTTATTATTTTCATTAAATAAGTCATATTTCTTAAAACATACTTTTAAACATAAATTCTAAAACAAATTTCAATCAATTTTAAAATCAAATTCGTTGCACGGGCGTTATTCTTTATTTTTTGAACTAAAGTGTGTAAAATAATAACCCTGGACACTGATGAAAATCCGGCTGGACTCTCCGGACTCCCGTGAACGAGGACATCGTGGGTGACAGCCCTAATCTTACCAGCTTATTTGCCTTTGTGTACTGCAGCCAAAATGGTTTAAGGAATTCAATTATAGTTTGATATTTAGGTGATATATGGTTAACTTATGTCAAGGCCAAATAGTGATTTTTATTTTAACCCTGAAAATAAGGGCTGTTTTAAAAAATTGTGTTTAATATTATGTTCAAAATATATATATATATATATATAGGGAATGTTTTAAGACTTAAGGAATAAATAACAACGCATTAACCCACTTCGGTGACCGATTGGTGTAAGCCAAAGCGTCACTCTTGCAATAATCCAGACTGCCAGGTGAAAGAAAGAAAGAAAGATCGGAGTTCATATATTTGCCGGTATATTGAGGATATTTGTTCCTAAACATTGTTTTCCCACTCTCCTCCCACGTAAATGGGGATACACTTCTTAATTCAGCCCTACTCATTCCTAACCCATTAGCATATAACCCAAATGGGTAGTAAGATGCGGTGCTAAAAAAAACTCGTAGTTGTTATTCGAATAAAAATTTAACCAAGGGTAGTTTGTTGATAACAGAATTTTGAAAAGATTAAATATTTAGAAGATGGCTTTAACGATTTCACTTATAATCGAGCTATGTGGAGAGTTTTATATGATAAATATGAAAATATTATGTTCATTTGGAAAAAATTACTTGAGTGTAGTTTACTGATGACAAATGTTTGAAAATTTGAAGAAGAAAAAATGGATCCATTAATTTTTTACTATCTTAATATCTGAGGAGTGTTTCACAAAACTATATGTTTGTTTTTCTAAGAAAATCTTACTAATACATAGTGTATTCAAAACTGGTATCTAAAAACTTTGTTACAAATCATAAGAGGCTATTTGAGAAAGTATGTCTGATTGTGTTGTAACTTTTATAGTTTTGGCGTGATAACAGTTTGTTATTTAGGCTATTAACATTGTGTCTCACAACCCTTTTGTGCTATACATATGCATGCATGTATATCTTAGAAAATGTACTAGCATTTGCGTGGAGGAATAGTGAAGAACCATCTAGGCAAAACCACCCTAGGTACTTCCGGCCGAGACTCAAACCCCGACATTCCCATCCCTCACAAAACAGACTAAATAAGCTCGACATTTGGGTAAATAATTATTTTATAAACACCTACTAGTAGTTATCTTTTCATAATCAAATAGATTATTACAACCATTTTCTCAAGGTAATACAATTAAAAGTTAATTAGAGATGTTATTTCAAAAGCAACATCGGAGGAAGAAGAAGTAAATATTTTTCTTCGTGTTTACGAGTTCAAATATGCATACTGGTTCATTTATTGCAACTCGTCTCAGAGTCATAAAAAGAATCCCCTCAACAGCAGAGGGCAGAAAAAAAAGTTGCATCAAACTCTTTTTTTTTTTTACACTGTCTTCAATAAAAACTTTCCAAAAACTTAGCGAGGCATCCCACTTCACAACTGCAATAATTGTAACTCCGTAGAGCGAATAAATAGCAGGAACCTTTTTAATGGGAAGAAACGGAACGTTTTCCCTTTCCATACTGTTCCCGAAAGCTTACCCGAGTTGGCTCACGATTGAATGCATAATTAATATTAGGATATTTGATGACGGTAGAATGAAATAATACGGAAAAGTTACATCCAAAGTTGAGATTGGTGTGGGTAACATGTTACACAAAGATAATGAAAGTTAACAATCTAGAGAATAATTATTATTTTTGTGTCCAATGGCAATGAACATTGTCGAAAGTACAGGTGACGATTGTGTGCCAGTCACAAATATATGTTGAAAAATGGCACTTGGAAACAATAATATAGTTTTAAACTGCTCTACCGCCTAGCTACAATACAATATTCATAAGACGAGGCTTTTAGAAAATAAGAACATATGTTTTGGGGCCAAAATTGATCATATTTGGCCATTTATATTAGTTTTATTTACAGGTATTGTTAATGTTTATCAATAGGGACAGCTTTAAGGTCAGTTCACACAGAACGCTAAACTAAGCTAAGCTAAGATTTGCTCTGCTAACTCTTTAGAAAAATAGCGGACCATGTATTTAAATGTGTTGGTTCACACAGAAAGCTAAGCTATGCCTTGCTACGCCGCGCTATGTTTTTTCCTATTGCTAACCGGGCCATTTTTCCATCTCCCATCTTGAGCCATCTTACGTTGCGCAGCGCATAACGCAACTTGGGCTCCGTGTTGAACTTACTCAGTGCTGGTTTGGTGAAAATTACTAAAGAAGTGTTAAAATTTTGTCTTAAGTTTGTTTTGCGTGTGTTTAAGTAATATTATATTTAGGTTGTATATTTAATAAATGTGTTTATATTAAAATGGAAGCTTTGATTGAACAAGTCAAACCTCCACCTC
>CABFOV010000052.1:304789-316996 GCA_902141375.1 Timema poppense
ATGAAAAAGCCATTTTTGAAACAAAGTAAGGGGGGGGGGGGGGAGGTTAAACTACTAGTATTAAGACAGATTGGAGTCATCTGAAAGAAAAATAGGAGGAAAGTCCCCAAGAGTGGGGATGTAATGAAAGTAATCACAAATTATGATGGGAAGATAGTAACCGTGAGTTAAGGTGGGAGGGAGATAATCGCGAGTTAAGGCGGAATTAAACTTGACTAGTCGCGAGTTAAGGATAAGTAACTAGAAGTAGCTATTAGAGTTGGATGGAATTAGTCACAATTTAAGATAAAATGAAAATGATCTTGCGTTAAGGGTAAAGGAAAGCCACAGTGACTTAAAGTGAGGGTTAAGTAATATTAAAATGGTAGGGTGGAAGACCCAACGAGTTAAGGTTGGTTAAAGTCCCTACGAGTTAAGCAAGCATTTATATCTTAACAAATTTTGGAGATAAATCGAAAAAACGTTGTCTAGTAAATTGATTTTATTTTATTTTCAACATATAACATGGAAAAATGTTAAATTTTAATTATATACATATATATAAAAGGGATAATAGTAAATAATAATATATATATGTATATATATATATATACACAACTATTTAGTTTATCCTATTTTAACTTATGTCTTTGAGCTACAAACTAAGTTATTTTTGTATTGACTTAATTATTAAAAAGAATATTATACATATATATATATATATATATATATATATATATATATTCTGTGACAAAATTTGCACATTTTGCTTATCACATGGGATACTATACCATAATTAATCAATCCGAAATGGTCGGGAATAGATTAAGAAGAATGTAATATAATATGAATTTTTAACATTGGACATTTGCGACTATGCATCACAATTAAATTTATATATATAATTAATCACGCATTTAATTTATGCCTAGCCTTTATACGTATATATCATATAAAGTCAAATTGGTTAAAAATCAGTAGTATGGCTTCTAAAGATAAATATTGGAAAGGGTTGGACTGATATACACATAAATCAAACCACATGCTCATTCATTATATTTTGTATTTGTGTAAATTTTGAAAAAGTAATATATTGAGGCATAATATAATTAAGTTAACGGTAGTAGATCTTGTATTATTAAACATGTATTTTTGCATTACTATTTTTTTTACTTTAATCAAAATATCTACCTTTTGTTAATTTTCTGTTATAGAATTTTTCGAGAACACTTTTGTTGCACTCAACATATTATAATATTTTACAAATACTTAAAAACTAGAAGGTAAAAGTCAAAATATGTATAGTTAATTTTGTGAGATTTAGGAAATAACAAAATTAGGGCATGACTAATTCATCAAATATTCTTTTTAACAATGGGTCACATATAATTTACTATTAATAATTTAATGTATTTTATTTTTAATATAAAATTGTTGTAAATAACAAGTTTAACATATGTTAATGATGAATGACGATCAGATTGTTTTAAAGGCTTCTTTTTGGTATAGCTACTGAGCTACTTGCTTTATAATATAATTATAAAAGTCACACAATTTTGTGATACATCTGATAGTTAATATTAAGTATTATTAATATATCTACTATACAGTTAGTGTCGAAATGAAGGGAGACTTTTTATATCATGTTAGTTAAGATCATACTTGTAATTTGTATATTAATTTAAATAATAAATCAACAAGATTTTGGAAATATACTAACAAATAATCGGCGAATTTTCAAAATTACTTTCTTTCACACACAACGCTCAAATTTATTTACGTATAATGCTTTGTATATTTATTAGCTTTGAGGTTAAAAATAACGATTTAATGTATTCGTTTGTACGTGTAAACGTTTGTTAAATAATTAAACGTAAAAATACAACCTGATACCAAAATGTGTGACAAGATAAACTACGAGTAACTCGACGGAGAGGTCTACATTTATAATTCGTCACTTTCAACAGGACGAAACATTGTTTTGAAAGTGGTGATTTATCGGGAAGTAAAGATAGTAATTAATCAATATGTCACTATTTGAAATAAAACGTAATTTTTTTACTTAGATATTGATGCCGATGTCAACACCTACATAATATATTCTTATTTGATCTAACTTGGTATTTATTTAAACAATAGAAGCAATAAATAGTCAGTGCCGTAAAAATGAATTTATTTAGAAAGTGGAGATAAGGGTGTTCTTATCTTAGGTTGTCGGTGGTGAAGTCATGCATTAAGAAATGTCAAGGAATATTTTTAACGATGAATTCCTCTTAGAGTATACTTAACTAGGGATGTAGGTGCTTTAATTACTGTTAAGATTACAGTTAGCTACTAGCCTAGGTATTTAAGACGAATTAAAACACATATTTTTTAATAATAATGTTGGGACGATGGGGAGATTTTAACCCCCAAAATACTCCCCTCGGTACGGCTTTGGTAGTTTTCTGATATTCTGAATGAGCGTGTGTTGAAAACAGGTGGTATCCGCTACTCCAATACGAGCGACGTCATTCCACCCTCGCCTCCCAAATGACATAAACTAGGATTCGCACGTGGAGCCTACCTTCCTGGGCCTGGCGAGAGATGGCGCGACGAAGGTTCTAAGTCCGAGGGGCGTGGGTGCGAGTCCCAGCGGGTGCGGCACGTGATGATGGACCGGGTGGTGGTGATGGTGGTGCGGGTGGAGCAGTCCGGGGTGGGGGGGCAGGGGCACCGCTACCATCTTCTGGAGCGGCACCCCCCACGGCAAGATCCAGGGGTGGTGCTGCATGCTGCTGCAGCCATCCACCGGCCAAACACCTGTCACGAACTGGAACTGCGCCGTCACAGTCGTGCTACGCTCGCGAGATCAAAAGTGGGATGGTGTCTTTAGCAACGTGTGCGTGCGTGTTTATCAGGTTGTGGTTGCACGCGAGAGTTGCCGGGATACTGAACCAGTTGGACGAGTGCCGCCCCGTGCCTACTGCTTGCTCGGCGCGGAGCGGTGCAATCTTAGGTAAGAGGAAGGGGGAATACCGCGCACGCGCAAGTAAATATCAAACAACCCCTTTCCTCCGTCACTTTTTCTTACACAACTGTCAAGGGGGTGGCTTCACGATGAGATTGTTAGGCCTCTAATTCGAATGGTTCTAGATCGATACTAGGTGAAGATTATAATATATCACTGCAGAGACCTAAGTACTTTATTTGCGGTCATACCCATCTATACAGAGCTTGACAATCCGTTCCTAAATAAAGTTAAAACAAAATTTAAAGTTAAAAAAAAAACTTTGTTTAAATATCTAATAGGGAGCGTGTACATAATTCTTGAAGTAAATAAAGAGTTGTATTTTGTGCCCTAGAAAAGAAAATTTATATTAAAATATACAAATTAAAGAATAATTGAAACTAAAATTATTATTTTTTAGCTTTGAAAGACGAGGTAAAGTGTGATAGGAGCTAATAAAATTACCAACATAATTTGGCTTTGACATTGAAAAGAAGTGGAGAATATTTCTCCTAATAGACTTGAGGAGGACATAATTTTATTGACCCGCTTCGGTGGCCGTATGGTCTAACGCGCTACTCTCGTGTTAGAGTAGGCTGCCGATGTTAGGTAAATCGAGATTCGAATCTCGGTCGGGTGTACTAAGGGTGGCTTTTTCAAAATGGTTTTCCACTCTCCCTCCAAACAAATTCGGGTACACTTCCTATAAATATAATCTCTCTAATCCCTAAAACTATCAGTGTAATTAGTAGGCCTATATAAGCATATAACCTAAACGGGTAAAATAATACGTGGTGATTAAAAAAACGATATTGTAGAATATATCCTTGACTGGCTTTGACCCGGGAAATTGAGATCGAGCCCTAGTCTGGACCGGCTTCGCTAGAGATAGTTTTTACGAGATATTGGTTTTCCATGCTCACTCATGGTGAATTAGGATGTACCTACATATACCTTTCATAGTCCTACCTAATTATATTAAATCATTAATAAACATAATGATGACCGCATCCAAAAATAATGTTATTATATTATGGCTAAGATGAAATGAGTCTACCTCAAGGAATGCTAAAATTGAAGCAAAATAACTTGTATGGCTAAAACTTTAATAAAGGAAAAGGAAATAAAATGAAAAGAAAATTGAATTTTAACTACATAATGTAGCATATTGAATACTATTTCAGCTTTATATATAATTTATTTAGTTAATATAGTATTTTATATGTTAAAATATTATCCTATATGATATTTTATATACTACATACATGTACGGTATACGTAATTAAAATACTAATATTTTATATGGTGTTGTTATATATTACATATATGTATATGTAATTAAAATACTATTCTAACTATATATACATATCTAATATGTGTTTTTTGTTATTTGTAACTATAAATTTAAATCCAATATACTATTTAAATAATTTTAATATTATATAAAAATACTAAGAAATAATATTTTTATGGTGTAAAACAACGCAAAATTTTTAAATAAACATTATGTTAACATTGCTTACATTTTACCCACATCGCTGGGCACACGAACTAAATGTCTGGATTTCCAGTTACGAGAAGCTCTAAGTTGGAATTTAAGCCGTGTGTATTGAATTTATTATTATTATTTAGCACCGCGTCTTACTACCCATTCGGGCTATACGCTGTGTTTATTGAAGATACAAGTGTTAATATAATTAATTTATTATTTCATGCACTATAATATTATATTTCTTGTTGCCACAACCACGAAACAAAAAACATAATTGTTTTATTAATATATTTTGTTATTTAAATACCCACCTCGGTGGCGTAGTTGGCTAACGCGCTTGTCGTGTGGAGCTCGGCTGCTGAGGATGGGCAGATCAAGGTTCGAATCTCGGTCGGGTGAACTGGGGTGGTTTTTCCTAAATGGTTTTCCACTCTCCATCCACGCAAATGAGGGTTCACTTCCTCTAATTCAACCTTCCCAATTCCTAATTCATTAGAGTAATTAGTACTTAAAGCGTATAACCCGAACGGGTAATAAGACGCGGTGCTAAATATTATTAATATATTTTGTTATTTAAATTAGCTACAAGAAAGTTAATTATACACTAATACTTAGGGAAATATTATTGTAAGAAGAGTTTAATAATCTAGTATTACTAAGAAATGTTTTATTATTTCCACTTAGGTTAACATTACTGACTTAAATCCTATGCTTGCAATAAAAACATTATGCTAGCTGTAAAAATCTGTTTGTTACCACCACTCTCACGCTGGATATAATGGACAGGTTACAAATTTCCATTAAAACGCGAGTTATTTCGGCTCATTTATCAAGAAAATTAAAATAAAATAAATTTGTTCAAATAATTATATCATTGATCATTACGGTAATGATGAGACTGACCAACTACCGTTTCATTTATAGAAATGGTGCGGTTTAAAATAAGTGCTAGCTGCGATTTGTAAAATGTGTGTGCAAGTTATCACACGAGTTAAACAATATATTAAATAAAAAGAAGAATAGATAATCGCGTCAGTAATCAAATCTTACTAAAGTCTATTTGGCGTGTTCAGAGATCAACAAGAGTTGAAACTGGGGAAAAAAAAAAGCTTTTGAGAATTAACCAATACAAGGTTGCAAGTGGTCTCAGTGTAATGAAAGCCTAGCCCCCCCCCCACCTCCCACCCCCCATACACGTACAAGTTCAATTTCAGGTTTAGTGTAGTTGTATACAAGTTTTTCATGGGGCAAGATGTCATCAGTTGATTAATTGCTTGCCTGCGATTGTATGCGTCTTAAGGAAGACAGTACAGAGACGCCGCAGAGTGTGGAGGAAATGGTGATTGAACCGGAAAAATTACACCTATACAATTTTGCTGAAAAATGAAGGGAGATTTCTTAACTCCTCGATAAATTCGGATACAAAAATATGTAGACCAAGTGCACATCGCTGCACAGCGAATGAAACTCGATATGTCAATGAGCACGTGGAGAGTGGAGATTTTTTTTTTTTCCCCGTATACTATTTCTGACCGGGAGGGACATGACATCTAGTTCGGTCGCCTGTGTGTAGACTATTCGTCGCTCTGGTGGCACAAAGCGTCGCCCAAGGTACGCCTATGGTGGTTGTCTACACGTACTCGCAATGAGATGATGTGATGATAGTTAATATGGAGCTGTGGAGCTAGTGGGAGTCTTAAAACTAACTTAAGCCTAATGTACCAATATCTAGAGAGAGAAAAAAATCAATTTTATGTATATTTAAGTTGGAAAAGCTGTGTTAGATTGGCATGAAAAAACAATAAATATGTAATGTAAACATAATATATATTATGCATAATAGTTCAAAGATATTTGTAAAAGATTTGGTAGTATTAAATACAAGTTATGTTACAGTTTGATTAAGAATGTGTTCAAAGTAATAACAACCATCTAAAAATTAGGTATATTTTAAATTAATAGACATTTGAGTCAAAATTACACTTAAAACTTGGTTGTAAAATCAAAGGATGATGTGACCATGCATATATTGAATATTAATACATTATTTTTGATAGTTGAGAGAAATATGTTATTAAATTTGAAAAAGAAAAATTGAATTTATTCCTTAGCTTTAGTTCTATGTTCCTTGATTCCTGGCTGCAAATGCTGCACAGTTATTTTGAAATGTTTCGATGCATCTTCGGCATCATCCTCAGGTCTGATGTGTGTTCTTTCTTTCTCATCAGACCTGAGGACATTCTTTAATTAACATTATTAATTAAATTGTAACATAACTTGTAATTATTATTACCAAATGTCGGTGACCTGGTGGCCGGGGTTCAATCCTCGGTCCCGGCAAAGATTTATCTGATTACCAAACCCTTCCTTCACCTCTGACAAGACATATTGCTAATGTGAGGAATGCCGGGCCTCCACCGTGGTTCGGATTCCACGTTAAACTGTAGGTCCTTCATTTCATCTCACAATCACCCTACCATTACACATTAGCGTAAGTGCGTATAACCCGAACGGGTAGTAAGACGCGGTGATAATAATAATAATATTAATATTACCAAATCTTTTACAAATATATTTGAACTATTGTGCACAAATATTATGTTTACATTACATATTTATTATTTTTTCATGTCAATCTAATACAACTTGTCTAACTTAAATTAACTTAAAATTGAATTTTATTTTTTCTAAATATTCTTAAACGTTCCTTACCAAGCAATTCAAATGCTTTTTTAAAAAAAACTAATTTACCAACCTTGAAAACCGTTGGGATAACTCCTCTTGAGAGAAAAATACCCAAGGTACTACCAGGTAATCGAACCTGGAACTCCTAGACTCGAAGCCAGGTGCACTGACCACTAAGTCACTGGGAGTGAAGACTGAAGTGAATAGGCGGCCATACACACGCGTTCTTTCCCGCGAGAAAGAATGTCACAAAATAATGTTATTATTAGCACCGCGTCTTACTACCCGTTCGGGTTATACGCACTTACGCTAATGTATAATGGTAGGGTGATTGTGAGATGAAATGGAGGACCTACAGTTTAACGTGGAATCCGAACCACGGTGGAGGCCTGGCATTCCTCACATTCACAAGATGTCTTGTCAGAGGTGAAGGAAGGGTTTGGTAATCAGATAAATCTGTGCCGGGACCGAGGATTGAACCCCGGCCGCCAGCACAGAAGTCTGACACCTTACCCCTAGACCGCCAGGTCACCCACACACACACACACACACACACACACACAAAATAATGGCGTGTGGAAAATACCCCCTCTCGCCCACACACAATAAGAAGTTGCCACCAGTGATCGCGCGTGATTGAACGTGACGTTTAGTTACTAAAGGAAAGACCGTGTGTATGGACAAAAACTGTCATTTATCGTGCCCTCTGGACTGGCACGGTGCCACGTAGACATTTACAATATGATTCTGTTATCCCGTGGAGTTTCTAGTGGTGTGTGCAGAATAAGGTGAAGTGACCAGGATAACAGGCGACAGAAAAATAAAAATATGTATTCATGCCCGTGCTGGTATTGTAATGTCTGCTGTTAAGTACCATTGGAAAATACGATGTTTCTGGCAAAAGAAGTGGCTATCTGAAAGGGAAAAACATTATCAAATTTCTTTGAGCTCTTTTCGGAAAAAGCCCCTCATCGAATGTTTATTTTCTACTTTGCAACAAAATGTTGATTGGTTTTTGAGTTAAAATCCTATATGAACCTCATATCCGGCATTTTTAAAATTTCTATTCACATACTCTTTATATTTCACTGTCCATAATTTCAGGTGCAACTTAAAAATGTCTATAGATTAGGATAAAAACTCATTGTTAGCATGACGAATGTCAGTCATGTTTCGTACAACTAATACACTTCTAAATACAGAACAAACTTAAGCACTCACAGAGTAAACACAGTTGAGGCAAAAGCACGTGGTGTGCCATGCCTTAACAGTAGAGGAAATTAATTACCACAGGAAAGCGTCACAAACCTTGTTGCACTTGATCGAGGTGTGTGGCAACGACCATTGGCACGCAGTCTTTCCCGCGTGATTCAAGAGATGCCATTCTTTATCATGGGAAAGAAGGCATGCCTATGGCCATCTAATGAAGACTTGACCTGCCGGCCGTTCGCTTTTCTCGCCCTACACATCATTTCCACCTAACAGGCACCGTGGCCAATGGGTATAACTGTCGATATTCCCACAGTCTAATAGTTCAAACGATTGGCTGGCCAGTTACCCCACACACTTCTGTTAGGCCTGTAGATTTCTGTTCCCGCCAGTTGGAAGTCGAAACTGTACGTATATGGAGGGATACTAACAACTGACTGTACCGATTTGATTAATTTTGTAAGTCAAATGTCAATTTAACAATGTTCTTAGGGAGCTTATGTTAACTATTAGTTACTATTTTCTTTTATTGATTATCTGTCGAAAGCCCCTAATTTATGTATCCATTAAGCTATTGATCTAGTATTGACTTTATTTAAAAGCTAACCCGCCTCGGTGGCGTAGTTGGCTAACATGCTAGTCGTGTTGAAGCTCGACTGCTGAGGACGGGGAGATCGAGGTTCGAATCTCGGTCGGGTGAACTGGGGGTGGTTTTTCCTAAATGATTTTCCACTCTCCCTCCACGCAAATGCGGGTTCACTTCCTCTAATTCAACCTTCCCAATTCCTAATCCATTAGAGTAATTCGTACTTAAAGCGTATAACCCGAACAGGTAGTAAGACACGGTGCTAAATATATATATATAAAGCTATTCAAACAATATGGAGAAAACTATCGTGCAATAACTGATTCTATTAGCCGGATAAACATTATAAATCACTACATAAGCCAAGAATGTTGCCGACGGGACTGCAGGCCCTGTGATCGTTTATCAAGGAAGCTCTAGTATTATAAACCAATTTAAAATAAAATTACAGCTGTACTAGGGCAATGCAAACCTCTACAAGGTGACCATAAAGTCTGGACGCATAGTCAAATTTTATTGAATTAGATATAGTATGAGGATTGGTGAACCGTGATATTGAAAGTACAATTTGGTGTCAAGAAAGATAACAAGTTTTGCTATTACAATTATATTAACAGTAGGTGTCAGATAAAAAAAAAACCTTCTCGTCCACACATTTATCTGGTAAATATAGTACAGAAAGATATTTATTTTCTTACATTTAGCTAACAGATAAAACGCGCGTATATTTTCCTATATTTGCTTATCTGTGTATTTGCCTACTATCCAAACTTTGTGACTATCTTGTAGAATAGATCCCGGGTATTTTATATATCCGCTATTCTTATGATTTAATTAAAGAAGTTGACCTCAGTCTTGGTATGAAGTACTTGCCACGTGACCAATAGTATGGGGAATTTTTAAAAAACATGAATAAATTTTCTAAAACCAAAATTAAATCTGTTTTTATATTTTTATTCAAGTTAATTTTTATGCAGTATTTTCATTTTTTACTTAAAATTATTGATAAAACTTAAACAAAATATCGCTAGTAAACTGTCAAATATCAATCTTCTCAAAAATAAGTATACTGTATTGCTACTTAAAATTGATTAGTTTTTTATTCAAGTTGATTTATTTTATAATATAAACCTAACTTTTTTTTAAATAGATAAGCATCCACTCTCTATTTGAAAGTAATTCTATTAGAAAGTTAAACATGAATGTGGTGGAGCATGTGAAACTGTTTGGAGGGTTTTAACGGCTTAAAGCAAAGTACGGCCTGTGAACTGAAACTGTTTTATTCAACGCTCTCCTCGTGTTTCGCGTGTGTTAAAGAGGTTGAATGCGTCGTTTCATTTAGTCCAGGGTGTGTTATGATTATTGTGTAAGCGCCTGAGGGCAAGCTTCTATTGCCACTGATTTCCGACGTAGGAGATTTCTGGAGAGCGTATCAGAGCTACCTTTGACATTAATGGAGACCCATTGAGTGATAAGTCCACTATATTTTGTCGGAACAGAAATTAATTGGGATCTTACGTCTGCAATAGCATAACTTATTTTATTCACCTTATTCTTACTATATATACCCTTTCTGGTTATATGCATCCATTAATTACGCTGATAGAATAGAGATGAGAACGGTAGAATTTTAGAGAAAGATACTCGCATTTATGTGGAGGTGGATGGAGAAACCATTTAGGGAAAAATTCCCTCGGTACATTCGATCAGGATTCGAGCTCCAACCCTCCCATCATTGGGGATTCATTTTAAAACGAGAATGATGCATTAAACCATGCGATCACTGGTAATGAATATATTTAATAATCTAATTAACATACATATAGAAAATTAATATAACCCTCTTTAGTTACTAAAATATCATAATTTGTATTTAACAAAAAATAAAGATAAACTTGAACGCAAATTCAAGCACATTTCCGCTAAAATGATATATTCTTCATCCTCACAACATTAGTGTTATTGCATGCTGATAGCTCAGACGGGTAGTAAAACGTGGTGCAAAAAAAATTAAGTTATTCAAATTAAGAGTAGGCTACTTCAAATCTGAGCGAACAGCTATGGAGGGAATTATTTATATTGTCACCACTTTAATCAAGAGGGTAATATACCGAGAGCTTTAGAGTAGTATATTAGTATATGTACAGCACCTTAGCTCTGTAGATAAAGCATTTGTAAACCACGTTAAAGATATTGGTTCCGATTCCAGGCACGGCCGGAAAAAAAATGTTGGTAAAATTGCGGGAAATTCCCTCCTGTTTATTATTTGCATAAGTCTCTGGAAAATCCAGGGGATGTCCAATGGTGCGGCTACCCATAGTTCCGGGATTCAAATCCTTTCGTGGCCAAATTTTTTAAATAAAAGTATAAAACACTTGCTACCTTATTTGGTATTCTATCCCACGAAACTATCCAACTTTAACCCTAAGCATTTTATTAAAATAATTATTTTATTTTCATATTTTTTATACCCAGTCACTGTCTGACGTCTTAGCTTAGTTGTTAGTGTGAATTAATGGTCCTTGGTTCAATTCTTAGAATGGCTGAAAAAAATTACAATTTTAGAAATGCAGGTTTCCTCTTTCATAGGAATGAATAATGGCCGGAGGGCAGGGTAGTGTGTCTGTGCTAAAATTAAGGTGTTTGGGCAGAGTATGTTGGTACTTCTGACCCAAAAAAACTTTAACAACCATAATAAATTCCAACAAAAGCGCTGCTGTCACACAACAAGCACATGCTTGGAAAAACCCATACAATAATAATAACCTAAGTCAGTCAAATTCACTAATATTTAACTTTGTTCTTAAAAAATCAAGCTTATTCGTATTCTATGTTTAAACATTTTTTGGTTGAATATGCAATCAGCCACGATGGCTGAGTGGCCTTAGTCGCTAGGCTCGCAATGTGCTTAATTACAGTGTACTGTCTTGTTAAACGTAAGCAACTAGTCATAAGACTGGTAGTAAGGAAACCGCATTAGTCTCGATTATTGTATTAGGTATAAATTTGTATCAACATAAAATACAATGATAGTTGCAGCATATCACTCAAGTAAAATTATATATACAAACCGTAATCTGCACAAAATACTAAACTGAAATAAAGGAATCCAAAGAAGAGAATTAAAACTGATATATTCTGGAATAATATAATATGTGTTATACTTGCATTAAGTGGATGTTCCCAGATACAAACACCATGTTTCGAAAAACCATTCTGCAAGCATGGCATAAGCGAAGGCGTGGCAGTTTTAACAGACGTCTGAAC
>CABFOV010000052.1:317128-328780 GCA_902141375.1 Timema poppense
GGAAGCGAAGGCGTGGCAGTTTTAACAGATGTCTGAACCCTTGAACACTCGATGCTGACGAAGGACCTGACTGTCGTTGGTTCAATGCCTCGAGCTACTATCACTGCTGCCCTATCGGACCTCCTTGGTAACTCTTTCTCCACTTTTTCCACCTCCCCCTTCCTTCCTTTTCCCTCATTACATGTCCATATTTGGATCTGTTTAGAGTCAGAAAAAAATAATATATCACGGGTGGCCCCTAGGTTCATTTTACTATAGATCATCATTTTATATCCTCGAAGGAGGAACCTCTGCTCCAGCATCTGAAGAAGAAACTGGTGATCTTGAAGTTTGGGTCGTGGGTCTCACCGCCTTGGCGCAGAGGGAATCTCGTCTGATGTACCAAGTATTTGACAAATATCCAAGTCCTTCAAGACTTGTTGTAGTAGTCAAGGAGACTAATTGTGTTTCTGTTAGTCGAATCAGTTATAATGTTTTCTAAGTCCTTCAGACTCGTTGTTTTAGTCAGAATGACTACATTTGGTTTTGTGTCAATCTGATTTAATTACTTTAGTCAGATAGTCTGGCTATATATTTTACCTATGTCCGTATAGCTTTAATACTGGGGCTTTGAGCTCTATATGTAATAAGGACCTTGCTTTAAGGTTCACTCTTCTCCATAAGTTCTTTATTACGTTTTAAATCCTTATGACTTAACAACATCCCATGATACCATGGACGTCATGCTCACTTGTTCAAATTTTTGTATGGCTACAAGCAGGTTGTCTAACTCCTTTATTTGAGGACCTAGTTAAGTAAGTATCTCTCAGCATTAGTGTTGGTACCTCTCTTTTTGTCTTATTATTTTGGGTGCGAAAAGTGTGGAACATGGCTAGTGTTGTATAGTGGCCCGCACAGATAGTATTTTCATTTGCTCCTTGTTGGCACCTCATTAGTCCAAGTGTTTAAAGTTAGTGTGTACTAGATTTGATGTATACCCCAGGGAGTGGGTAATTGTATAAATGTACTATTGAGTGCTCTGGCAGTACCCACTGGGAAAGGACCGGCCATAGTACAATTTTGTGTTGACACCTGATTGTTAGCCATCTGATAATGTAATTGACAGACCATCCTCTTACCATTTATTATTTAGTGTGTCTATGGGACTTTTCTTAATTTCAAATAAAGCGAACTAGCTTGGCCGACATTTAGCTTAGTAACTCTAAAACTATAGGATTTGCAGTTATATTTTTATTAGTCATTAATTCACCATGTTTCTGTTTAGACCCTTCTGGTGGTAGTCTGGCGCTATCCCGGTTGTTTTAGAATCCAATACTCTCTATCAACTTAACTCCCATTTGACTGTTCCCTGTCGTCTTGGACGCGTATTCTCCCGTGTTCCTATATGTTTGGAGTTGTTAAATGCTATCATATTTGTCAGTTTAAAACTTAATGTTTTCCTTTATACTTCTAAGAGTTACATGTTTTCCTTAATCAATTTAACGAACATTTATTATTGTTTTCCTGCTATCAATTGTAACCCTCTATAATCTTTTTATGTTTTGTTTATAATAAATCTATTATTGTTACTTATTTATTTCTCTTACTCTTATGAAATATTTCCCAGTCTCTACTTTGTTATACATTTACGTTGTAATAGTTATCGTTACCTCTTCTACATATTGGAGTGAAGGAGAATCAACAATATAATAGAATGAAAATATTGTTTTAGTTTTAAAATAACTCCTCCTAATGTTTAAAGTGAAATCACAGCTAACCCAAACTAAGAGACCAGCATACTTAAAATATAGTCAAATTTTCAGAGGAAGAAACTTATCTGACAGCTATAAAAGTAACTTATATATTTTATAAAAGATTCTTCCTATGAAATTGGACTGTAGTTGATATGCTTCACCTTGAGCCAGAAATATACTTTATAAGGGAATGGGGGAGCATATAATGTATGGAAGCTGTTATTTCTCTAAGGGGTTGGGGTGAGTTCCAATAAAAAAAAATGTAACGGAAATTTTTTACAATACGTATAGGCCTATACACCCACTTCGGTGGCCACGTGGTCTAACACGCTACTCTCGTGTTGGACTAGACTGCCGAGGACGGGGAGATCGAGGTTCGAATCTCGGTCGGGTGAACTGGGGGTGGTTTTTCCTAAATGGTTTTCCACATCTCCCTCCACGCAAATGCGGGTTCACTTCCTCTAATTCAACCTTCCCAATTCCCAATCCTTTAGTGTAATTAGTACTTAAAGCGTATAACCCGAACGGGTAGTAAGACGCGGTGCTAAAATAAATAATATGGCTCGTGTGTAATTTAATGATTGAATATAGTGAGTATTATCATTTGGTTCGAAGGGGCTGTGCAGAGTCAGGAAAGTGATAATGGTCATTTAGGGGCCACTATTGCGCCGGTTGGAAGTGGAGACAGAGGAAAAGTGATGAACGCCATATAATCTAGAATATCACTTTGAATATCAAATTTACACACAAATTACCCATAGCCAAAAAAGGACATATAATTAGGTTTACTAGAAAATTTATATAAACAAAATTTATCCAAACGTAGGCTATAGCTTAAGAAATATTTATAAAATAGAAATCACATTGATTATTTCATATATGTATTTTTTTTAATAGTTAAAACGGTTAATAATGACAATGCTAGAGTAAAAATTATTTTTTTCTTCAATAAATTTAAATTTATTAACTTCCCGCCAAGGTTTTAATCATAGGAATATATTTTACATAGTTTATTATATAAAATAATTTTTTAGAGAAAACCAGGCCAATTTAAAAGTACAGCCAATTTTTTGTTGATTTTTTTTTATTTTACGAAATAATTTAGAGTAGTATGTGTGCAATTTACAAATCACACACCATTGAAAAGGTTTATCAGGTGTAAACACGTATCACTAGAGGTGTGCGAAGGTGAAATATGAATTGATACACTTTTGAAAATTATAATTTTCGTTTAATTGAGGAAAATTTATGCTTGGTTTATTTTCGGCCAACTACTATGACACCAAAAATCAGTACACTTGGTTACTATTATGGTGGGGGTTTAGTTTTGTTGGGGTTTTTTTTTTACGAAAATGCAAGCAGAAGCTGATTTCTTACGGCCAGCAATTCTCAAAACTAACTATCGGGCTATGGTGTGATATCAAACATTTGTTGAAAATATATGTCTTTCATTCATGATCGGTTTTGTATGAAAAAAGTTCGATCAAATGTACGAGCTGGTAGCTTTTGATCTTCCTTGTAGCCCTCCGCAACTACTTATTTAATTGCTATGCTCCTGCGGTCCATCAAAATGTGCTTTTTGATGCAAGTGTTTTTAAAATGTGCCGCAGTCTACAGATAAGTAGGCCTACAGTTATTCCGCGGATGAAGACAAATGTGACAATGTGAGAGGTTTTGATGAGGATTTGAGTGATGATGATTTGGAAGATGAGCTAGAAGATGTGAATGAGTAACAATTTGTATTTCTTATACTACATCAATATTCTCGTTCAGATAGCCTACTGTTTGCTTAGATGTATCAATACATTATGTATTTATAGCCCTCTTAATCTAGACAACATTTTGAGCCCAACATATAGACTCTTAATATTTGTAGACCTACTATATGAATGCGATTAAATTATGTTCACTACCCTATTTTATTTCACCAAACATATAGTTTTATGAGTATTTTATAACAATTTTAGTTATTATATCAATGTGATTTATATTTTGTAAAGATTTATTTAACTATACGTTTTAGATTAAAATATCTACAAATTTTATAGTAAATCCATAATTTTATATTTACATATATATTCAAGATTGTATAGAGTTCACCACTATTACCCTCCCCTAACCCTCACCCCACCACGTGGCCCGGTCACGGCCCCAAAATGGCCACTATCACTTTTCTGATTCGGCACAACCCCCCGAACAAAATGATACCATTCACTAAATACAATCATTAAAATGCACATGGAATTTAAAAATAAACTCACCTCAGTGATGCAGTTAGCTAACACATTAGTTTCGTGTTGAGCTAGACTTCTGAAGATGGGGATATCGAGGTTCGAATCTCGGTTGAGTGAACTGGGGTGGTTTTTCCTAAATGGTTTTACACTCTTCCTCTACGCAAATGCGGGTTCATTTTCTCTAAATTCAACATTCCCAATTCCTAGCCTATTAGCGTAATTAGTACTTAAGCGTGTAACCCGAATGGGTAGTAAGATGTGGAGCTAAATAAAATAAATAATAAATTAAAAAGTATACCTTGAGAAAATGCATTATGACACATTTTCTTATTTCTATGCAATATGTTTAATATTCTATTAGAACAATACAGGGCTATGGGGGGAAGAAGTAAAATACCCTTACTGCGACTCCTCTATCCTTGGTCTTGTATCCTATTGTGTTCTTACTAAATAATTTACCTAAGTGTATCTAGAGGGTCAAAAATTGTATATTTGTATAAAAAAAAACTCAAGTGATAAATAAACACCTAGCAGAGCTTACAGGAATAAAATATAGAGACAAAAAATCAAACTTAAAATGTCAAAAACTAGAATTTGAGCGTATTAGTATTTTTTTAAATAAGAAAATAATCGCGTTGACAAAAAAAAAAAACCAAGTGAGCGAGTCATCTAAGTGAGCGCTCGCAATCTCCGCAGTCTTGTAGTAAAACAACCCTGAAGAGATGAAGACAGAAATGACGTCATATATATATTGCAGTGGCGTGCAACATGCTACCCAAACTATCATAGAGCGAGAGAGAGAGAGAGATAGTTCGTGGTGTCAGATACACGGAGGCTGGCTGACCCAGGCGACGAACAATAACTTCACCTTTTATTGCAGTGCAATATGCCATACAAACAAACATGTGGCTTACGTCTTTCCTCGATGGGACGTTTGCTCTGGGAAGGTATCAAAAGGTACCGTCCGATTTCTCCAAGAAAAGCATTTTATAGAATACAGACCTATTTTTTTGCGGTAAACATTAATAGCATGTTACTATTTAATTATAGCTATTTTATGGGTATTGATTTTATATATATACACAGATCAATACCAATAAAATAACATTGATCAACTATACAGTATAAAGTGAAAGCTGTATATTCATTCATTATCAAGTGTTCCGCTATTAGAAAAGGTTTAAGAAACATTCACCTCTGACAAGACATCTTGTGAATGTGGGGAATGTTAGGCCTCCACCGTGGTTCGGATTCCACGTTAAACTGTAGGTCCTCCATTTCATCTCACAATCACCCTACCATTACACATTAGCGTAAGTGCGTATAATCCGAACGGGTAGTAAGACGAGGTGCTAATACTAATAATAATAAGAAGAAGAAACATTGCTCTAAGACGTTATTCTCTCAAGAGACCTGACTGCCAATGACGGAGGGATCGGGGTTCGAATTCTGGTCGGGAAAAAACACCCTTTTGGCCAATGTAAATAAAACATTTCGACACAAAGTAATCTCAAAAGTTCTTGAATATATATGTAATCAGTATCGCATAATTTGAACTGTGAATGTAGAAAATTAAATAAAACGTGTCTAATTAATAATTATCTTTATTAAATTTAGTAGAAAAAATTGTTTATCATAAAAATAAATAAAAATTGCTGGCCTTAGCTGGTATTTTATATCACATATTTTGGTATTATTTTACGTCTTGAGACGAAAGCTTGGCAAAGCTTTCCAGTCCATACGAGACTGTTGGAAAAGTAAGCTTTCGAATCGTAAATATCATAAGACTTATTTGCTTATAAAAAAATAAGTACTGGTATATAATATGATTTATGTTTTCTTTGTGGCCCACGTCTTACTATCGGTCCGTATCCACACATATATATATATATATATATACTAATGAGTTAGGAATGGGTAAGGTGTAATTTAGAAAACATGCATAAGTACTTGCGTGGAGGGAAAATGGAAAACTATTTTGAAGAAAAAAACACCCTCGGTAGACCCAGTCAGGATTTTAATCCCAACGTCCCCTTCTCCTTCAAATCAGTCTATTGTGAAAGTCACAACTTAGGTGGCTTTCACGTGTGATGGCGTGCCATGCCTTGTTGAATTCCATCCAATTTGCAGTTTCCATTTCTCCGTTATGCTCCAGTGTTCTAACATGAACCAAAGGAAGAAATTGTTATGTGCACCAAACTCCTTTTTCTTCTCGTCGTCTAGAATTCTGAGTTGATTAAAACATAAACCACCCTCTCAGCTGACGATGACTCAAGAGAAGATTTGCACTCTTCTAAGCTTTTATCTCAAAGCACTGGACTCAATTCCACTTATGCCATTAATGCCTCAACATCAATTTCTGTTCCAGAATCCATAGCGTCTATTCAATACAACGAACAACGTGGGACTGAAGCATGCCCGCCGTGCGGACCGACGGAGAAACAATGTGGCTTGTGAAGAGATGCATTAGACGCAATGTATCTCGACCATTTCGGCGCGCCGTTCACGGCCTAGATCGAGATGCGCCCCGCCGTCTATGGCATTTTCGCCTTGCCGTCACGAGTGAAAGCTCTCATTTAAACCGGTGTACCTTTATAATCACGGCGACTGCAAGAAACCGTCCCGTGGGAAAGCCGCCTTAGACTAATATTTATCAAACTTTTCCCAGTCGTGTACCACTTGATATGCGTTTGATGCATACGTGGACCCCCTGACAAGCATTTTATGCAGTTACATATCACACATAAAAGTACTATCTCCCCGTCTCCGGCAGTCTAATCCATCGCGAGAATATTGCCTTAGAGCATGCGGCCACCAAAGCAGGTCAGAGTATCGTTGAATTGGTGGACTTAGCCTGTCAATCTTGTACTCTTGGAGACTTTCACATTATATTGATCTTACTCTTGTAACCCAGTCTGCGGACCACCTAGAACTCCACTGTGGACCACAGTCTAAAAACCACTGCCTTAGACCATTATACCATCGATTCTAGTAACAGTTTGGTAAAGGTTTTCCATATTGTTTGATGTTCAATACAAAAGATAATTAACGATTCAATCTAAAGGGTATACGTATATGTATGAAGAGGATCACACGTACCGTCGTATTGGATAATTATAAAACCACGTTCAATCCGCAAGGCTGGTACTCTAATCTCGACCTGCCAAATAATGGCAACAAAGTTAAATACGTGTCTAATTGCTGAGACCCCTCAGACAAAGTTGAGGGTGGGTTGATTTTGAGAACTATAACATTGACATGTTTAAAATTGTATTAGGCCTACTATTCACCGAAACAAAGTCACTTGCTGTGGTTTTACACCCTCGCCGAAAAACAAGCGCATAACAGAAGCGGGGTCACGTAACAATCTATAAGCCAATAACAAGATTTCCGTATAATTGACGCGAGCTGTTGTGCAAAAGTTCAACTCATCTATACTTCTGCTTTTCCATAGAGCTTCGGCACGGGAGGACCAATCAAATCTCAAAACCAACCATCTCTAATCAATGCGCATGCGCATTTTAAAGCGCATGCACTGAATAGCTAGAAGCAATCCAACAGATTCGTTGACTTAGTGAGGAGATTTGAAATATCCCGTTTATGGAAAGAGTGTGTATCGATTTATTAGGTTGTGCCACGGCACACCATTGTAATTTGAAATATCCCGTTTATGGAAAGAGTGTGTATCGATTTATTGGAGTGTGCCACGGCACACCATTGTAATTTGAAATATCCCGTTTATGGAAAGAGTGTGTATCGATTTATTAGGTTGTGCCACGGCACACCATTGTAATTTGAAAACATCCATCGGACCGTGACATAAAATATATTTTTAGTTATTATAAAATAAAACATGTTTAAGATAAGCTCTTTAACTTTACTTTGCAATGCATTATGGGTCAACATACTCCGTGGGAATCACTGCGCCACTCAAACAGATTCTGCTTTCTATTTTCAGCGAACATATGAATCAAGCTTTATGTATTTCAATGTTTTTGCCAAGCCTTGTTTAGAAAATATATCTAAACAAAATGTGATGTCACCTCAATCAAAGCTGACTTTTTAACCTAATATAGAGTCTTCTTTTGGTTCCATGCTTCAATTCCTAATTTTGAATTTTTTAATGTAAACATAATATATAAATGTCATAAAATTACTACACGTCTCTATTGTCATTTTTTAAAATTTATTAATTTAACGTGCAGTGTCTGAAACGACTGATTACATCTTCACACGACTTATAAACGCACTTAAGTCTATAATAGATACATTATCCAACATTTACCACTGAGAAGGGAGGTAAGCCCACATTTCACCAATGATGAATTTTTCGGCCATGCCATGAATCAAACCCTTGACTCTTAGCTCAATATACATGTACGCTAAAGACTGAGTTAACGTCACGAACGACTATATTGTCAAAGTTTTGATAAATTGCCCGTCAGAGTATTAACTAAACTGTAGACCGGAAGTACCCCTGCTATGAAATTATATTGATACATAAGATTATATTTTTAGGTATGGATTGATCAGATTGTATATATGTTTGATTAATATGTAATATGTGATTGAAATCTCAAAGGATTACAAGAGTAGATGTTAATATCAGATCATTTTTTTAATTGATCATAAGCATTCTCTATATTTTAGAGAAATTAATATTTAACCAAGGTTGCCAACTATGCGAATAAGTTGCCAGTTTATCCTTTCTTTAAAGAGTACTAAAATATGTAAATACTAATTAGTTTTAAGAGTCTTCGTGTCACTAAAGGTTGACCTACAAATTAGTAAATAAACAATTTTTTTGTGAAAGTTAGTAGCTTTGCGTGTAGATTAAATCGTCTCGTTGTCATGTTTTCTAGATGTTGTACGTGGTATAATTTCCGTGCGAGAAGACGAGAGTTTTAGCACCTATACCTCCCATTTCCTGTTTAACTGTTTCTTGGGTCTGAGCCAACAAATCACCATTATCGTGATATGATAACAACCTTGGCTAGCTAGAGGATCATAAATTCCCCTTGTTCTGAAAACTATGCAGAGTCCGACTAGAATATCTTCTAATGAAGCTTGGCGTAACACTGTCTTATAGCCAGACATTTTGAAAAACAATTCCGAGCAGGTGCAGCTTTGATGACCCTTTTTGTACGTGTTCAGAACACATTGTCTTGTAAAACAAAACTCTCAATAAAGTATATAAGTGACAAATACTTCAATAAAGTACTTGTAAAATGATACTGAGACATCGGAAACTAATCGGGGGGCATTTGGATTATTGCGTCAGTGTTAGACCATGGATTTATTTAAAATGTCATCAAAATAGTTTAGGAAATTATGTTGTTATTATTATTATCAGCACCGCGTATTACTACCCGTTCGGGTTATACGCACTTACGCTAATGTGATATTGTGATATTAAATGAAGGACCTACAGTTTAACGTGGAATCCGAACCACGGTGGAGGCCTGGCTTTCTCCACATTCACAAGATGTCTTGTCAGAGATAAAGGAAGGGTTTGATAATCAGATAAATATGTGCCAGGAACGAGGATTGAACCCCGGCCGCCAGCACAGAAGTCTGACACCTTACCCCTAGACCGCCAGGTCACCCAGGAAATGATGTTGTCTTCGGCCATGTTCAAGATATTGATAGACGAACGCTGACTGAGAAACTAGTATGAATCCCGGTTTAGTTGAAATTGAGTATTCCCAGGGTATGAAAGCAGTTGAGGTGTACAAGGATTTGGTAGGAAGCAACTTTTAGAAAATACAAACACTTTTTTTTACTGTAAACATTAATAACATTTTACTATATTATTAGTTTTATTTTATAGTTATTAATAATACTCCTATATACCAAATGTGACAGTTGTGGTTAACATTATTTAGCTTATTAATACGTGAAAGTATATCCAGTAGTTTTTTTAGCTGTCAGATAAGGTTATTCCTTTAAAAGTTGTACTGTACTAACGTCAAATTTGTATTTTTTTAAATTTGTGATTATCATATAATGTTTATTGCGGGGCTTAAGGTGAGGTGGAAGGTGACGCGAGAAAAATCTAGGATTCTTGCAGTTTTAGTAAAAAATATATATGTTCTGCCCTAAATAAATAAAATATTTCTCCAGTAGCAACGTTTGGTTTAATTTTCTTCATATGTTGGTATCAACAGTTGGAGAATATATCTCCTAAACACAGCGGCATTAGATGACAAACTTTTTAAATGGAGACAAAAGGTTGTCATTAAATGCTATGACATTCTTGACAGATATTCAACAACTGTTGATATCACCGTGTGAAGAAAATTAAACTAAACAATGCTACTGGGGTAATATTCTATTTATTTTGGACCAAGACATGTGTTTCTATAAAAACTGCAAAATCGCGGGCTTTTCTCACGTCCCCTTCCAATAAGCAGTTTAAATTATTATTAGAAATTATTCCTATGTTTAAAGAAGCTAAAAATATTTATTTATAGTAAGTTTTGCTTCGATTTGAAATAACCTGCACGGTTAGTCACATGAATAGCGGGATAGACTTAAACACGTAACTCGCCTCAGTGGCGTAGTTGGCTAACGCGCTTGTCGTGTTGAGCTTGCCTGCTGAGGACGGGGAGATCAAGGTTCAAATCTCGGTCGGGTGAACTGAGGGTGGTTTTTCCTAAATGGTTTTCCACTCTCCCCCACGCAAATTCGGGTTCACTTCCTCTAATACAACCTTCCCAATTAATAATCCATTAGAGTAATTAGTACTTAAAGCGTATAACCCGAACGGGTAGTAAGACGCGGTGCTAATAATAATAATTAGTGGGATGATTAAGTTTTGTGCTTGTTTTTTACAATTCTAAAATAGGCCTATAGAGCTAAAAATTTACCAAGCACTCTTTTACAAAAGGTACTGATATTGTAGTAAGAAACAAGAGGCGTATGTGTAAATAAATAAATAAAACACCCCTGGACATTACCTTCTATAAACTGGAGTAAGTAAACTCAAAACTAATCAACGCAACTAATTGGTCCTGTTTCGTGTGGATAACACTACATTAGTATATATTCTGTCCACAAGTTATTTTAATCATTTAAAATTATTGAATTCCTAACACAAGTTTATATAAGTTGCAATGTTTTTTTAGCACCACGTCTGACTACCTGTTCGGGTTATTGGCTCATGTAGACCTACTAATTACGCCCATGGTTTTAGAGATGAGGGAGATTATATGCATAGATAGTGTACCCACATTTGAGTTGGAGGAAGAGGGAGACACCATTTTGGGAAATTCACCCTTAGTACACCCGAATGAAATTCTAACCTCAATCTCTCCGAAATCAGCAGTCTAGTCTACTGCGAAAGTGATGTGTTATATCATGCGGGCACCGAAGTGGGCTATGTCGCAATAGCTGTTATTTTTACTAGGTGACCTGGTGGTCTAGGGGTAAGGTGTCAGACTTCTGTGCTGGCGGCCGGGGTTCAATCCTTGGTCCCGGCAAAGATTTATCTGATTACCAAACCCTTCCTTCACCTCTGACAAGACATCTTGTGAATGTGGGGAATGCCAGGCCTCCACCGTGGTTCGGATTCCACGTTAAACTGTAGGTCCTCCATTTCATCTCACAATCACCCTACCATTACACATTAGCGTAAGTGCGTACAACCCGAAAGGGTAGTAAGACGTGGTGCTAATAATAATAAT
>CABFOV010000052.1:329218-341802 GCA_902141375.1 Timema poppense
AAACATTTAACTGAAATATGTGCAAATAATTTACTGGTGTAATATAAATAAACCGTGTGTGAAATAACAGCCAACAACATTTCTCTTTCTTTAATAAAATTAATACCGATTTAATTAGTGCTCGAACACGGGGCTATAGACAGCTGATTAGACGGTATATTTTCCGTACAGTGATGATAGGCGCTCGATCACGGAGCTTTATACAACCTATATAAAACATCACATCATCTTTTATCTGGGAATTAATCCGCGGTGAATCAATCGACACCCGAAGTAGGGAGATTGATCACATATTATTACAATTGACGCCCAAAGTGCGGCGCATTTTATTACGTATTGTTACAATCTAAACAGAATGCTGGTCATCGTGCAACGCTCTGTACTCTCATCTCGAGCAGAGGTTCTGTTGTGTGATATTTAAGGAGGTTTCATCACCACGTATCATTGTGTTTTCAAGCTATAGCAAATGTATGATAATTATCCAATATGCGTTATAACCTGAAAAGATGGTAATTACTCGTAAAACGTATAATTAGTTTACTCTAGGTGGGGTTGGAGGTAGAAACCTTATTAATCACGGCGGGATTCAAACGTCAACACAGGCAAACCAGGCCAATTGAAGTAGTCAAAGTTTCAGCCCGCGTGCCCACCTATGTGGGTTATTAGCAATTTAAAGAAACCAATCTTATGATAAAGTGGCCAAAATGGTAGATTTTAATACTAGAGGAACTTGGTTCGTATTCGGGTATAAATGATAAATAATATTTATTATTTGTATAAGAGTTCATCCTGTTATTCAATTAAGAAATATCTTAACTTTTTGGATGATTGTATAACATTAAGTAAATACCTCCTATGGCCCTGTATTAATCTAATTTGTAAGTCATGTTCAATATTACGTTTAGAGAGCGTAGCTTAAATGTCCCAAAGTAGATAATTTAAAGTAATCTCATAAATTTACATTTTTAAATATTTAAAAATACTACTTACTCTTCAAAAAGTACATATTTATATTAAGTTAAATAAGACAAATATATTTTTTTAAATTAAATTAAAGAGAATTAGTATTTTTATACCACATTACATTTAAAACTTAGTTTTTCTCTCGGTATTCGGCTATAAATAAACTTGGTACGTTCCTGCATTAACAAATTAAATAAATCTTTCACGCATGTCATCTATTAAGTCCAAGTCAAAACGTTTGGGGGTTGGTCACACGAGTGTGAATGGGTCCGAACTACCGCTGAAATGACATGAAACCACAGACTGGAAAGTACGGAGCAACGGTCCAGGCTGAAACCACGGGATACCAGTTAACATGTCCGTTCTCATTAGTCGTGAGCAATTAGGGATTAGTCTGATTCGAATAGCCTGGGAAACGCGAGTGATTAGTATTTTCTTCCCCTTCGTCTCTCAATACGATGGAAGAAGTCCACCTTTTTCGTCTTTTTCTTTCTTCTCGAATCGGTCGTGCCAACTCACCCGTTTTGTGCCGGATTTTTTTTTTTCCTCCCACCATCTTCCACCCCCTCTGAAAATCCGAGTCGTTCCGTTACGGCGGGGTGAAGGAAGGACCATCAGAGGGTGAGTTGGCTCTATAACCCTTACAGCCGGAGCAACTGGTGGCTGGGTGAAATATCACTCCGACGCTCTACTCTCTCTCTCTCTCTCTCTGCAGCTTAGTGAAAGTTCATCAAGATACTAGTTTACTCTAATAAATACACGACTTCTAGCAATGAGGCCTCTTTCTGTATAGTCCGATTTTAATGTTAAGAATCTTATCTGACAGCTATAAAAGTATCCAGATCTACTTACATGTATTTATACGTCAAGACATGTGATCTGCAACTATCCCTCTTTATACACAGTATTAACAATTATAAAATAAAACTGATAATATTGTAAAATTTTACTAATCTTGACCGCAAAAAGAAACATGTTTATATTTTCTAATAGTTTCTTATTACCAAAATTCTACTATAGTCAATGTCCGATACAGGAATGCTTACACGGACATTTACAGATACATTATAAAAATTAAATAAAAAGATAATATACCAAAATATAAAGCCATTATTGTATATTATAAACAAATTAATTATTGTATATAATAAGAACAAATAATTAAATATTTTACCAAATATTCTTCAATATAATATCAATACCTAAAATGGAATAGTATGACCATTGTATTATTAAAAGTAAGAAAATGTTTAGATAATACTGTCTAACTTATTCTCATTTGTTTAGTTTTTGTTTTATAAATGCATTTCTAAGAAATTCGATATAGTTTATTGTCATGCAAAGCTCAAACAAATTCGTATAGATGCAAGGTAAACACGGATTTTTAAAATGCACAAAAAAAATCTGTAGCTTTTATAAACATTGTTAACCTCGGTTTGGAATATCAAACAGAATAATTAATTATTAATTTTTAATATCTTTATAAATATAAATACTATTTGAGGGGAAATAATAAAGGTTAGACTAGAATATATAATCTATTGTTACGAAATAAGATTCACGTTGTGTTAATATTGGTTAGGTTGCATAGTTGTACACGGATAAAACTAAATAATGTGTGTGTTTCATAAACCAATTAAACTGAGAGTAAATTTACGGACCAAAATCATAATGAGAACTAATTGGATCAGGTGTTATAATCATTTGTTCAACAGAGGCAAAAATTGGTATAATTGTTAGTGGTTTATTCAGTATATCGCCTCTGTGGTTCAGTGGTCAGAGTCCATGACTACATATCCGTTAGTCCCGAGTTCAATCCTTGGCGTTTGCAAAAATCTATTTGTGAGGAGTGTGTCTGGGATGGAGTCAAACTAGGCCTCGCGAGGAAAATGAAGATCTACTTGAATAAAGAAGTAGCAGCGCCTGTTTAGAAAACTGAAACTGAAGGCCGGTGTTCTCACTGTGCTGACCACATGAACTCTATCCTCAAATATTGGCACTATTATTGCTAACGCCGGTGGCCGCTTGGTCAGTATAGCCCACTTGTGGGCTCAGACCTTGGAGATTTAAAAAATACCTGACATAGATGGGCACTTGGGTTAAGACGTTAACATCTTGTGGTTTGGTTTTCAGGTGACGGGGAGTTAAGAGCTCGAATGTTGGTTGGGGGTACTGAAGATGTTCTCCACGCAATTGCGGGTATAGTCACTTTCAATTCTACCTTCTTCATCTCTACAACATTAATGTACATTCACGGACAACCCCAATGGCTGGGAAGACGTGGAGCACCCCAAAGAATACAGTGCATGGTTTGTTTGTTTTTGGCCTAAAAGTTTGCACCATTTTTATTAACTACTTTGTCTTATTAATTCTAGGGCAACAAGACCTTAGCCCATTAATACAGTAACCCCATGGATTCTTTGGTGCTAACTGACAGCTCACAGCTGACTTCTGACAGTCAACATTTAGGTATATACAGTAGCCCCGTGGCTTCTTTGAGTGCTGACTGACAGCACACAGCTGAATTCTGACAGTCACATTTAGGTTTATACCTAAATTTTGACTGTCAGAAGTGACAGCTGCTAAACACATGTTTTTGCAGATCCTATGGTTCGGCGTAGGAATACATAATTTGGTCTGGTAACTTTTCAAAGCCATCAGCTGTCAGCTGTGAGCTGTCAGTCGGCACCAAAGAAATCATGGGGCTACTGTAGATCATTTGGTGAAAGGGAACAAATACTAATTCACAGTAATACATTTGTAGCTCTTCTCGAATCGAACATTGAGATCTAAGATCACACTAAAAATACGATACCGACTGAGCTAGGGATGTCAAACTAAACTCTCAGAAACTCTAGTATTCTGTTTCAGCGTTACCATTGCACATTATCAACTTTATTTATTTTGATAGTGAACTAATTGCCCTATTTACGATAATATTTCAATAGTATTCTGGTAGGAAGGAACTTTTATTTAAAAACAATGTATGTCCAACATTGATAACATTGATAACATTTAAGGTGTAGATGTAAATAACGTGAGTTACGGGCATTGTTTATGCAGGTCTTTACAATAAAACTTTTTTTTTTGCCAAAATAAATAAAATATTGTTCCAGTAGTCACATGGTGATATCAACATTTGTTGAATTTATGTCAAGGCTGTCCTGGAATTTAATGACAGCTTTTTCTCTTCATCAAAAAGGTTTTTTCGTCTAATGCCGCTATGCTCATGACATGTATTCAACAAAATATGTTGATATCAACATGTGAAGAAAATTAAACTCTATGTTTTTGTTAGAGTAATATTTTACTTATTTTGGCCGACAAAAAAGTTTTTTCTATATAAACTTAAAAACATTGCCCTTAAACCGCTTTACCTGTTTCCTCAACTTAACTATATTATTAGTGTTATTTTATAGGTGTTTATAATATCTCACAAGAGTGGCTGTAGATAACATGACTAGACATATGAATACGGGAAAGTAGGTCTAATAGCTTTTCTAGTTGTCAGAGAAGGTTCTTCCTACGAAAATTGTACTGCACTCAGGTAAAGGCGGGAAGAGGGAGTCACCGTCATCGTGTCAGTATGGTTGTACCCCAGCTAAGTGAAGGCTCGTGATCCTGTGCTCTCCCTTAACTCGGCGTCTTGCGCTAAGTTCGACACTTCCTTAAGGAAATAAACACGGCAACACGACAAGAAGAGCTGTGTCAGGTAATCTCGTTACACGTCAATACTGGGCGGCACTAACCAATGGCTCACGGTACCAGGAACGAAGAAGGACGAGCTTGCTGTGAGTGAACTATCGACATATTTTATAATCAGGACAAGTCTTTCTCTCTCTCTCTCTCTCTCTCTCAACATCCCTTCTTATCTATTGCCCCCATCAACCTGTTTCTAATCAGGACAAGTCTTTCTCTCTCGACATTCTTTCTTGTCTATTGCCCCCATCAACCTGTTTCTAATCAGGACAAGTCTCTCTCCCTCTCAACATCCCTTCCTGTCTATTGCCACCATCAACCTGTTTCTAATAAGGACCAGTCTCTCTCTCTCTCGACATTCTTTCTTGTTTATTGCCCCCATCAACCTGTTTCTAATCAGGACAAGTCTCTCTCTCTCAACAATCCCTTCCTGTCTATTGCCACCATCAACCTGTTTCTAATAAGGACAAGTATCACTCTCTCGACGTCCCTTCTTGTCTATTGGGGCAACCTCTTTTTAAGTATAATACCCTTCAAACCCTTTGACTACCTTAGGGCAGAGTTTTTCAACCAGTGTGCCACGAAAGATCAGTAGATGTGCAGCGGGAGTTTGGTGGAAGGTTGAATAGAAAAAGGAAAATAAAGTGAAATAAACTTAAATCTTTTGGAATTCATGATGGACATTATTTTTTTTAAATAGTACAATGATTAGAATTTTAGGTATTTAACTTATAAACACAATCTTAAAACTTGTTTGTTTTTAATGGTAAAACCTTTCCTTAAAAACGTTTATGCTGTACCTTGACAAATTTTAAGCCCTTTTTCAGTGTTCCGTTAGTTGAAAAAGCTTTAAAATTGTTGCTTTAGGATTCAAATGGTTTTATCAATACATAAGGAAAAATTTACTAAAGTAAAATTTGTTCATTTCAGCGTTTCCCAAACTTTAGTCAGCCACGTACTCTTTTCGGGTCATAATCTAACCAACGTATACAAGTTCGCCTAAACACCGCCAATCTACCTGGCTCAGTTAGTGGTTAGGTTAGGTTGGCATTGATAAGATTGTTTTAGAAAAGTGCACAAAATTATGTCGCAAAAAGCAGAGATTAGTTTAAGTTGGGTGGCTAGAGATTCTTAACATTGGTGTTGGTTTACTTAAAACTTCTTCTACCTCAACTGGAGGTGCAATTCGGGCCCAAGAATTAGTTAACCTTTTTCAAACCCTTACTGATGGTCAACATTTTGGCAAAATTAGAGTTGCCCAGGTACATCTTCCAGCTTTCCATAAAAAATATCCGCTATCTTTTAAATTACAAAAGTTATTTTCAAATTTTAACCTAGATTTAGTGGTTAGCTAGACAAAGCCATGACAAAAGGAAAATAAAGCTTAGATAATTAAGTCCTTGACATCGCGTCAAACTCTACTTTAGTTTTTTATCGGACCTACTCTCATATAAAAAATAGTATTTTATGACTAATAAAATTCATGAGAATACGTGTACTCCTGAAATTCTTCCAGTAACATAGTTTGGGAAAAACTGGTTTACTTCAATTTGGAAAAAGTTTTTCTAAAGGATAGAGCACCAGAATGAAACTCAAACCCTTTCCGCAATATTATATTATATTGCGAGATTGATGTCTTAAACGAATACGTGTGTGGGTCAGAAGAAACTGACTGTTGTTTTGATGTCCTAACTTTTTATGAATTTACAATCATTCTAAAATACATTTCCTGGCTGCCACTGTTTGAGTAAGGGGATAATTGATTTAGTTTTTACTTTCTCGCTATCTTACAGGTATATAAAGTATTGTGACCGTCAAAAAAATCGAGCTCGAGATTTTGATTAATCTCGACGTTTCATGAGCCCCCGAATCCGAAAAAGTGGTTTTTGAATTTCCGTCTGTTTGTACCTCAAACTAGAGCCTAAACTATTTTAACGATTGGGCTAAAACTTGGTATCTAGGATTTTAATAGGGTTGTCCCGAGGGGTTTTTGGAATTGGATATCTAACCCTAAAATTAATGGTAGTTTACTGAAGGGTAAAAAGAGAAAAAATAGATTTTCTCAAAATCGTCTCTAACGATTTTTATTAAATTTCACTTCTAAACATTTATTAATATTCTAAACAAAATGGCTGCTCTCAATATTTCGGTAAAATGACTTTAGGGGTTCAGGTCTGATGCATAAATTATATTTTTTTTTAATTTCTCCTAAATTATTTGAGATATGAAATTACTTATCGCTACAAATATGTAGGTATATTTATAAAACAAATATTTTATTTGAAGTATATTTTTATAAAACCAATAACTTTCAAGCTATACGCAGATATATATATTTTTTGACTTTTTGAAAAGAAAATTATTGCGACCGTAAAAAAAATCTAACCTGAAATATTGATGGATGTCAACGTCTCATGACCCCCCGAACCCTAGAAAAGTGGTCTTTGCAACGCCGTCTGTCTGTGTGTCTGTTTAAACTTAAAATTAAGAGTTGTTTAATAAAGGATGAAAAGAGAAAAAATAGACTTTCTCAAAATCGGCTCTAACGATTTTGATTAAAATTCGTATCCAGGCCATTGATTAAGATTATAAATAAACTGGCTATTTTCATTTTACCGTGAAAATGAGTTTTAGGATACCTTACAGAAGCAGAAACTTCCGTATCTCCGCAACTATTTGAGATACTAAATAACTTATCATTGCAAAATTGTAGTACTGTTAAAAATAAAGAACTTTTATACGAAATATTTTTTTTATAAAACCAACCGTTTCTGAGATATTGGCAAATATATTAATACCATTTTGTGAGCTTTAGTTGTAAAGAGATACTACTTAAGTTTTAACGCAATAATTCTCCATTGCTATAGAGTAATTAAATATAAGTAAGTCTCTAAAAGTTTATGTTGTTTTTCCTTAAACCTCTTAGGAGAAATGTTTGTACAACAATGATCTATATCTATTTTAGACTCAATAGTCAATATTTACATTTTTTTATTGGTCAAAATTTATAAATGAGGAGTTTAATAGCAATTTGATGACATGGAGATTTTCAACTCCTAATAAAATGTCGAAAATTTTAACCGGAAATTGAAATTTTAATACGAAGTGTTGAACCTTGTGGACTCAATATTGATCTTTTTTATCGGTCGAAACATACAAATGAGGACATTAATTCTTTAAAAGTAAAATTATAAAATTTTAAACCAGGACTCAAAAAATGTTTTACATAGTTATAGTGCAATTTATGTTTGGGTTTGCTAGTGTATATTATTTAGCTTCACATAATATATTACGAGCTTTGAGTAGATATCTCCATTTTAAACAATGGAGTGAGAAAGTCCGTGCGGAGTTATGCACCATTTATTTTTATAGCAAACCCATAAAGAAATTGCCCAATATTTAGGCAAAATTGAATAAAATAAATATTTTCTTTAGTAAAGATTTTGTCCAAACTAAATAAACTAAAGATTTTTCTCAAATAATAAGATACAAAGAAACGCAAATTTTAGTTTTAAAGAAAATTTATTTAAAAATGCTAAATTTGTAACACACATATGCGGCATTTATTTTTTGCGTAGTGTTTGAGAGACCTTCAGTGTAAAAAACATTATTTGCTACAATTTTGCCTGATGGCAAGATATTCTGTTCGCCGTCTATTCGTTTCTCGATAAAGATCTCGACTCCGTTAAGAGACCAAGAAAGACGTAATGTCGACCGTGTTACACGGCTGCATTCTGTAGATAAATTTCAACCGTGGCAAGTCTTTGATCTTGACTTTTGTTGGTTGTCATGGCGAAAGTGAATGCTACAGGGATCTAAGATCGATAGAATTTGAATGGGAGGACTTCGGGTGACAGAGAAAGCTTGATTCAAGCTATGCCTATGAAATCGCCCTTTGAAGCTTCATTGAGAATTTTTCAGTCATTGCTGTGAGTGGCCATTTTAATTACCTAAATTCTCGTTCCGTTGATGAGTCCTCTAATGTTAAGATTCCTCAGAAGAATGGTAGCTGAGTTGACCTTAAGTTTCAACTTATGGCGTGAAAGACCACTATCTTCGATGCTGTTGAGAAATTTTGTCGGAAAATTGGCGTGATTAAGGGCTTTATCTGAATCTTCCGTCTAAATACTGATGTAAGTTCTACGGGAGGCACGAAATAACGCCAACATTGATTTTCGCAATCATCGTTCTCGGGTACAAGAATGGAATGACCGATAGTTTGGTCATATTGAATCAGTGATTTCAAATTGTTTTAAACAAATTCTCTCACAGATTTTTTCCTTATAAATTGAAGATGAAGTACTAGGAATACTTATTCAAGTTCCTTTAAGAAGGCGCTTTTCCATTCCCAACGTCAAAAAAATAAGATGCGAAGATATCTTCTCTGGCGTTTACTCGCATGTTTCAAGCTAGCTGAAAAATACCTGCTTTCACTATTTTATAAATCTAAACCAATTACTAGTAGAAAAAATGCAATGAAATGATAATTAAAGCAGGAAGAAATCTCAATAAATCACAATAACCAGCCAACCATAGCGTAACTGCTTTTATTTATGTATTAAAATAAACAATGTAGATATTTTCAGTAATCTTCAAAGACAACAAAAAAAACAATGAAGAAGCTATATTTCCATAGCTACCCTAAGACCACCTCTATTTTTTTAGACTATCCAATTACAACAATCACTCCATGAATAAAAAAGACTTTCCATAGATATTCCAATGCCATCTCTATTCGTGTTTCACTGTATATTTAAATCAAGAATACAACTAAATGAAGATGACGCCGGTGGCATTGATTATTAGGTCACGATAGTAAATAGTTTAAAGTAAATTCTTATACCCGAATATTTTTTCCCCGTAAGATATTTATGAGATAAAAGAAAATTCCATTAATTTAATGACTGGTAACCCCTACCGAAGATGGGTCCCCGAGCTCCAGACAATCCGTAGATGCGTCTAAGGGTGGAAGGGGGTGCTGGAAAATAATGGGTGAATTTGTCCGTAAATGTGTCTGGGGGTGAGGGGAGCTAGAGAGGGCAATTTTTTTGGATAAGGTCTCAAGGGGTACCCCCACTGGAAGATGCTCCTCGTAGCCCAAATGATTCCAGAAATGAGTCTGGTCTGGGAGAGGGGGGCGGAGAGGGTTGGGAGGAGGAATTTTTTCAGGTAAGGTTTCAAGAGATTCCTCCTTGGAGAGTCGTCTGGGGGAGAGGACAAAGAAGTGACCTTTTCCGGTAAAAATTGTTGTAATATTAAGAGCCACTGCACATCATAAGGTCAACACATTTTTTTAAAGTCCTCATTTTTCAATGTATACACATCAAATAGGTTGACATTGGGTCTCACAAGAATATAAACTTTCAAATTAGATATAATTTGGTGATTTTAACTAACATCTAGAACCTTTATCTGATGTTTAAAGGATAGGAATACTCTTCATTTTTAAAATATGGTACATATAAACACTTAAAAAACTTGTGATACACTGTAAAAAAAACTGAATTATCTATTCCACGCGATACTCGTTTAATTGTACTATCATGAAGTAAGGATTACTGTTGTGAAATTAAATCACATTCATTTCAGTATATTCAAAAAATTACAATTTGCAATATATATCATCAATTATCTGTGAAATAAGGGTTTTTACACATTTTCGTCTACGTTGGCTTCCCTGAAAGACTGAGTTGTGCACACTGCACAGTAGGTTTAATACAAGTTTTCGCCGAGAGCACTTACGAGATCAGACTGCTTACTAATATTATTTATAACGAGGTAAAACTTATTTCCTCGTTGAAACACCCCTCAAAACTTTTCTCTCTCGTAATTTTCACTATTATAAAATAAAGACACTTGAGTTTTATATATACGTCACAACTAAAGCAGGGGAAATGATGGTACTTTATTAAAAGAATTTATTAACTTTATTCTTCAAATAGTAACTAATGAAGTTTCAACATAAATATATTTTAGGATTTTGTTTTAATTACCAAATAATGTATGTATATACGTTAGCAAATAAATAATTACTTGTACCTCTGGGCACGTGGATTAAATTTTAAGTTCATTTAGTTTGGTTTGCTGGTGAGAAGTAGGTCAAGGTTCTAGTCTCTGCCGAAAGTACGGATAATTTTTTTTTTTTCTAATTATTTTCTCCCTTTCATTCGATGTAAACTCAAGTACATTTCCTATAAAATTATAATCATATATGTGTCTGGAGATTATAGAGTGGTGAACTAGCTTTAGGAACTGTGTGTATTAAAATTACATACAAACAGCCCTCATCCATTAGTGTAATTAAATGAGTACGGTAAGGATGGATAGTAAGACGCGGAGCAAAGGAAAAAGGTAATCATAAACACCACAAAACAATTTCTAAAAGAGAAAAATGCTCTATAAATGTCCGCGTTACGTAAGTTTAATGTTTTATTAATATCTCAGATTTATAAAACATCCGCATTGATAGTCGCATGATATAACGCGTCGCTCTGGTGTTGAGCTGTATTTCTGGTGACAAGGAGATGTGAATTCGAATCTCAGTTGGGTGTTTTTTCATAAATGGTTTCCCCCTCTACCTCTACAAAAATTCGAGTTTTAAATTCTACCTTTCTTATTTCTACCTCACTGGAGTAAAATGTGTAAATCTCAGGACAATCAACTCAGTGGTTAAAAAAAGGGTAATTTCTTTATCAGGTTTTCTTAATGTTAATAACAGCTATTAAATCTTCAAAACTCTTTTGAAAAGAAAATTATGTATCATAATAGACAAGTTTTGGAGCATTGGTTATTGTATTGACTTGATGAAAAACAGTTATTTTCGTCACAAAAATAATCGTTAATGGATTGAGTACCTACTGTAAATATAAATAATTATTAGATGCCCCGATTTTTATATTGTTTTACTTTACAGGCCAGTCATGATATCCGTTCTATTAACATATAAATAGTTAGATAATTCTTTACAATTTCACTAAATACTATTATATAAGGACCCCATCCTGAAAAAAAATCATTGCTCCAACTAATAAGGTCAGAGAGAATATATCGAGCTAATAATAATAATTTTAAATTATAATAATTCCTCTAATGTTGATGTTTCCAGTTTGAAAGTCTGACAAGTCTGCAGAGTTCAAGTTTTATAATTATATATAAATGATAATATAAGATTTTTTTGTCACCGCGTCTTACTACCAGTACAGGTTAATGTATATTATGTAATAACTACTCTAATAGGGTAGGAGTGAGGGAGGAAGCATTTTAAAAGGTAATTTACCCGCATTTGCGTAGAAGTAGAGTGGGGAAACCATTAAGAAAAAACACCCTGATTAGACCCAACCGGGATTGAAACCTTAATCTCCACGTTATTGGCAGGTCAGTCCAACACTATATTGACACTTAGTCCGTTCGATCACTGAAGTGGGTCATGTAGGCCTTTAAGATTCAACGTGAAATCCAATTAAACAAAATATGCTCTAAACATTATCCCTGCTATTGTGAATATTTTAAAATTCTATAGTATTCAAGGCTCTTATAGTTAGTCTAGGGAACTATTAGTGCTTAATTACTGAGTTTATAATAATAAGGAACTAAAAGTAAATGTAACACCCATGATCATTAAGATCAAATCTTCAGGCACTTAAAAATTCAAACCACAGGGTCTCAGAGGTTGTCGCTGAGTATAACAGATGAGAGAAATTAATATACCTTAGATATTGTCATCGAGTGTATTCAAGGAAAAGGTAAGATTATATTACAATCATTTGGCCTGAAGGTACCTCAGAGATTTTCACTGAGTGTAGCCAAGGAAGAGTGAAGATTATTCTACAATCACATAGACTGCAGTTAGCATGTGTGTGTGTGTGTGTGTGTGTGTGTGTGTGTGTGTGTGTGTGTTTGCACGCGCCCGCGCGTAATTTGCT
>CABFOV010000052.1:342425-372887 GCA_902141375.1 Timema poppense
TTTTCGTCTGTTTAAATCAAAGAAAAGCGTTGCAAGGGGTAACCACGAAATCCATTGTTTTTCCTAAGTGTTTGGCCACTATGCTTTCACGCAAATGCAGGTAATTTTCCTCTAAAATACTATCTTCTTTATCCATATTCATCTAGCGTCACTAACGTATGCTTATAACCCAAACTGACACTAAAACAGACTGAGAGGGGTGGGGGGGCGGGGGGGGGGGTCAAATATGTTTTCTTTTGGCTGGCGGCTGAAAAGTATTTACGGTGCTGTGGAAGTAACAAATCACGACAAAACCAGAATACATCATGTAATCTGAGCTCAGGTTAGTGCAATATTGATGTTCCTAGACAATACATGTTGATATTAATAAAGATATAAACAAATAGTAGTTTATTAATATAATATTGCAAGTCTTCCAAGTATGTAGGCTGTGTAGTCATGCTATACTTTAATACTCAAAACAAAATAAAATATTTCATTCAAACAGCTATCATTTCCTTAGTGATTTAGAATTATAGCCAATTAACCGCTACTATAATCTTATTATTTATGTTAATATGATGTTCGATGTTCAAAATAGTAGATAATTATGTAAACATTTGAAATATCTTTGTTTCTATTTGAAAGTTTGAATCTAAAATAGTTACACTTGCTATCCACTCGTGCCATTATGTAGGTGTATATATTTTGTTGGTACCACGTCGTACTACCTGTTAAAGTTATACGCACATGTACTAATTACGCTAAAGAGATATGTATGAATAAAGTTTTATTTAGAAGAAGTGGCCCCGCAATTGCATTGAGGGAGAGTGTATAACCATTTAGTAAAAACCAACCTCAGTGCACTCAACCTATATTTGAACCCCTATATACCTGTCATTAGCAGTCTAGTTTATTGCGTGAGTGACGCCTTAAACAAGGTGGCCACCAAAGCAGGTAGGTGAATTTCTATAGTTGGCTTGGACGGAAAGTTATAGTAAAAAATAGTATGAATATTTTGTTTTTTTAACAACCTAAAATGACCTAGACAATCAGAAGGAGTCTTTAGTTAAAAACTATTCTAGGCTTATTTTGTGGTATTAGACCGTATCTACTAGAAAGTGGAGAAGAGAAAAAGGATAGGAGCCAAAAAGAGAAACAAACGAGGAACATAATAGTCCCTTCAGTCCTTTTTAAATCTACATTCTAGGAAAATAATAATTTGCTAGATCTTTATGTGCGGTATAAAACGTAATTAGTCAATTTGTTAAGTCTCAAAAAAAATCGTAGCGTCGTAACCTTATAAAGTCATGATAAACTTTAAAGAAAATTATATTTTTGTGATTGTATGGCTATTGTTTGGTTCAACGCCATGACTCATAATATAAGTTATCTTTAAGGTGGGATGGAAGTAGACGTAGAAAGACCAGTGTTTTTACAGTTTTTATGGCAAAACATTTTGTTGGCTAAAATAAATACAATATTGCCCCAGTACAAACATAGAGTTTAATTTTCTTCACATGATGGTTTCAACAGTTCTTGAGTATTCATCATGAGCAAAGTGGCATTAGATGACAAACTTTTAAAATTAAGAGAAAAAGTTGTCATTAAATTCCAGGACACCCTTGACAGATATTCACGAGCTGTTGAAGTCACCATGTGAAGAAAATTAAATTCTATATGTGTATTGGAGCAATATTTTATTTATTTTGGCCAAAAAATGTTTTGCCATAGGAACGTCAAAGGCACTGGCCATTTCTTCTCATCACCTACATCCCCGCCTTAACTCTTCAAAATAATAACAGTGAAGTGTTAATGAACGTTAAAAGGAATCAATATATTATTTAGCTTCTAAAATTAGGTTTGTCTACAAAAACATTTAATTTACAGCTAACACATCCAGTACACGTATTTGCAAACGTAATCATTATGTGAAAATACTATTGATGACAGTATGGCAATGCGAATAGAAATTTTAATTATTTTTTCATTTATTTGAAATATTTAACGAGCACTTTCTGAACCGACTGATTATATTAACACACGATAATTTATACGAATGAAAGCGAAAGAGCCAACCAATTTTTCTGGGAAAGGTATTTCCACATAGCTTCCAGGGTTCTTTTACATGCCACAATCGACATGTTACCGAAGGCTTACACCCCTCCGAAAAAAATTGTGCTACGGATTTTTATCGGGATCCGGCCAGGTTTGAACCCACTACCAATGAGTCCGAGTCTAGCACTTAACTCCAAGAGCACCGAGATTAACCAAATTGGAATATTTCTTCCTGTCCTTTGCCTTTCCGTGCCGCCTTTGTAGGTTCCCAGTACAGTAGCCCCATGGTTTCTTTGGTGATGGGTATAGGTATATACCTAAATTTGGACTGTCAGAAGTGACAGCTGCTAAACACATGTTTTTGCAGATCATATGGTTCAGCGTAGGGATACATAATTTGGTCTGGTAAACTTTTCAAAGCCGCCAGCTATCAGCTGTGAGCTGTCAGTCAGCACCAAAGATGCCATGGGGCTACTGTAGCTCAACAGAGTTGTAAGTATCACAATCCCAGTATGTTATAACCGGTTGTAGGAACGAAAATTTAATTACATTCGCTTGTTGCGTGTGAGTGAATAGTTAGTGTGTCAGTGTTGATACTAATAATGCTTTGAACAAGAGTGAAACCCGCTTCGTGGGCTGTAAGTTTAAGGCAACAATCTCGCAAAAGACTAGATTGCCGATGATTGGGAGATCATGGTTCAAATCCCACTCGGGTATACTGAGGGTACTATTTCCTGAATTTTTTTCCACTCTCCTTCCATACAAATGAGGGTATACTTCCACTAATTTCAAACTTCCTCATCCCTAACATATTTTTGCAATTAGAACATATGCGTATAGCACAGGCGGAAACTAAGACACGATGCTAAGAAATTAAATCAACACACAAATGAATAAAACCAATACCGACCAAAAGTGTATAATATTATGCAGACAAATTTGATATAATCTAAGAAACATGTCTCAGATAGAAAATAAAATCACTAATAAAGTTTCTTTCTTAACTACTTTTTTTTGGTTCCCCGAATCTTTCTACCTGTCAGGGTTATCCACATAGTGTGACGAGCAAAATATAATTAATAATAAATGCACTGTCATTTGCGTGAGTGGAGAGGGAAAACCATTTAGGATCAAGTACTTTCTTCAGTACACCCGACTGGGATTCATATTCATACCATGTCATCGTCAGCAAACAAAATCAGATGAGGTGGACGGACACCTTAGTCTGCGTGTCAACCGATGTGGATTATTTTATAAATACGATCTATCATATACATATGTGTGTTCCAACTGATTTTATCTAACTACTACCCACTTCGGTGGCTGCACGGTCTAACTCTCTAGTATCACATTATATTATACTGACAATGACTGGAGATTGAGGTTCGAATCTCTGTCGGGTATACTGAGGGTGTTTTTTCCAAAATGGTTTTTCACTTTCCCTCCACGCAAATGAGAGTACACTTCCTCCAAATATAACCTCCCTAATCCCTAAAACCATTAGCGTAATTAGTATGTAAGCGTATAAACCAAACGGGTAGTAAGGTGCGGTGTTAAAAATAGATATCTAACTACTACTAGAATTATTATTAATTTAAAAAAATTAAATGAAAATTACTCTTGTTGTTGCTAGCAGGCGTGATCGGTTCAAGTAGGCAATGAAAGCACTTATTGTCCGATTTAAGCGAAATAAAACCTTATTTTATGCTTACACATATCTTTTAAATCTCAAAACTAATATATTTTATAACTTTGGCAGCATATTTGTTTGTCCTTCGTATTTGTAGGCCCATCCCCGCCACGAAGAACTACTAGAAGCCAGCTCAAACTTGATTCTAAACATTCAAATCGCATGAAAGATGAAAGGGATAAAAAGAAAGTGATGGCGCATGCGCGTCCGTAGAGGAAAAATAAACAAAATTTGAACTGTCTCTCGCTGCCACGGGGTATTTCGGCCAATGAAAGAATACAACATTAAAAAGATATACTTAGTGCTCTCAATTTTGGCGCATGCGCAGTATCAGTTTTACGTCAGTCGTGTGTTCAGGACTGCTTTAACGGGTCTTACATTATTAAAGTTTAAAATAATCTCTTTGCCATATTTGTTTTAATTAGGCATAATATTTTGTACTAAACACGATAATTAAATAAATTTTAAACACTAAAATTATTTAATTAAAGAATTTAAAGGCAAAAAATAAAAAAAACAAGCCTTGGAACATTTTTACCCGCGGTTCCAAATCCAAAGCTGCTTTCCCAGGTCCCGAGGCTACCACTGCATATTCTATTGACTTTACACGAAAAATAATCATGTACAGTACATTACACTTGGTTTGATCTGAATAGTAGCAGTCTTACCTTGACGGATTATAGTATGGCCCTATCTAATATGCTACGCCATAGAGTAACAATGCAGGGTAAGCTTTCTACCGTTCAGTTTAAATGTAGGGTACATTAAAATATGACTCACGACTTTTTATCTTGTATCTGTAAGAGATTATAAACACCAAAATAAAAATAATTTTCCTGATGGGCTGGCCTAAATACTTTGATTCTATGTTTTCAACCCTCCAATTTTATAAAGTTAAAATTGAACTATTTTAAGGTGAAAGTCACATATTTGTCTAATATGATTGCCTGCCATATTTCTAGTTTCTAAGGCCACACATTTGAGTGAAAACTTTAGGTCTAAGCTAAAGTTGTTTAATCGTATTGTCAACTTTATTCAGTTTGGCAAACGGACATTTTTTTTTCCAAAGTATGTTCCTTAGATTTTTGAAATTAATAGTTATTTGGGCTGGATAAGCATGGACAGATCCATAGTACTGAAAAGTAAAAGCTTTTAGAAGTTTTATAAAAAGCCTCCAGATATAGTATTTATGTTGTTCTCATAAGTTAAATCATTTAAAAGTATTTTTAGGTGAGTCTTCCATTTAAATTATATATATTAGTAAAATATTACACTGAAATGTTTCATTGTGAAACTTGACAAACTCTGACAAGACATCTTGTGAATATGGGAACTGCCAGGCCTCCACCGTGGTTCAGATTCCACGTTAAACTGTAGGTCCTCCATTTCATCTCACAATCACCCTACCATTACACAATTAGCGTGAGTACGTATAACCCGAACAGGTAGTAAGACGCGGTGCTAATAATAATAATAATAATATATGATATTCAGTAAGAACTTTAAATGTATCTGGGTTTTTGCAAGATCGGAGTTTGTTTTTAGTTGGGTCTAAAAGTATGATTAATTTTTTCTAAATTTTTGAAAAGTTATTAACTGTCATCGATAAATAAGTGTTATCTCTTTGTCACTCTAGTAGTTTGTTGATAGTTAATAGTGTCCCAAAGGAATCGAGAAAGTTGTGTCTTCTGTATATTGAGAACTTTGTGCGACAACAACAAAAATGACTGATCTTTGTGGGACCCCGGAAAGTGGATGAAATATTTATGAAGAGGAATTATTTATGGCAGTAGATGTGTGGTTTTAGGTTAAGTAGGATATAATCCGTGCATATTTAATTGGTACGCATAATTTATTAAGTTAACAGATAAGCTCTTGATGTCAAACTTTGTCAAAGACCTTTACGAAATTAGATTTTCTTGGTTTTAAGACTGTTCAAGATCTACGATGGCTTGTATATCTAAAGGCTTAGGCACTACCGGTCCAGTTGTAAATAAAATGTATATTCTATACAGTATGTATTTTCTACAGCTACCACTTAAAATAAACATTGTGGTTTATATCTTTGCTGTCTCGGAGAGACTCAAACCCTTTACTAAACTGTATTTAACTAACACAAACAGTAGCATCGGTACTCCTTTAAAAGAAAGTGAATAATTTTTAACCAAGTTTATTTTGCGCTTGAAAGTGGACTAATTTTGGTCCTTCGTTAAGAAAACCTTCGCTGATTATCTTTTGCAGCTTGTTAGTTTTATTACAATTATTACCGTAAAACAAATTCAAATAAGACGTAGCACGTATTCACATAAAACTTTGACCATCTTTTATTACAATTTTCACACTAAATTTATAAATAAAGAAAATGTAAATAAGGGACGACTACACCAGTACTTTTTTTTAGATGAACTTTGACTATTAAGGTTAATTTTATACTATGATAACTTGAACAAGTTCATATTTTGGAGATGGCACTTTTAATTTGAACTAGTTCGCCATTTTGAGGAACTTTACTAGAAATGTTATTACTATTCAAGGCTTCGCAATCATCGGGGGTAATTAATAACAAAATAATGTTATCCATGGCCAATCTTCAAACAAGATGGGTTGACTAGTTTTAAAGGTGTTTATTGTAGCTTTGTCTTACGACCTCCATGTGCCTGTACCTATATGTACGCCCCCTTTCCCCCAGAGAAGTTGTCGCAACTCTCCCCGATGGTCACATGGTATAAGGTGGCTGAATATTCATTGGCTTGATGATGAGGGAGAAATTAGTTAAGCTGTTACAAAATTCACTAGATCAATTTTCATATATTATACACACAGAGTCATGTTATATCAATAATATAATAAAATGTGATCAATATTGACCACAAAAAATATGTGTTTGTATTTTATAAAATGTTCTTACTATCAGAATCCCACTCTATATTATTACTATTATTATTATTATTAACTATTACAATAAGCCCCACGTCTTACTACCCATTTGGGTTATACGTACTCACGCTAATGTGTTATGGTAGAGTGATTGTGAGATTAAATGGAGGACCTACAGTTTAACATGGGATCCGGACCACGGTGGAGGCCTGGCATTCCACACATACACTCTATATTAAACACAAAGTTAATTTTTAGCACCACTTCTTTCTATACTTTCAGGCTATACGCTTATGTACTAAATTATACACTGTGTTAGGGGTGAGAAGGGTCGAATTTAAAAGGAAGTGTACAAGCATCTATGTGTAGGGAGAGTGTAAAATCTGTTGTGAAAAATTTCCCGAAGTGCACCCGACCGGGATTCAGACCTCAATATCCCCACCATCGGCAGTTAACTTTATTGTGAGAATGACGTCTTAGACCATGCGGCCATTCAATCGCGACTCAGAGAGCTAGAAATGTGATGGTATACTTTAATTCCCAAAGTGTTTAGGACAGTGCTATTTCTCATCCTATAATAAAATAAATACGTGCTAGTTTCCTTAATACTTCTCAGCCTAATCCAGTTTACTTATTTTATTTTAATAGAACGTTGCATTACATATGACACTGGAGTTAATCTAAGTCTGATATGTTTGTGTGTTAGGTAAATAAAATCCAATCGTATCCTTTGTTTTATGATAAGATATTCCCATTAAAATACTTTTGTCTGGTCATCTGGAAAAAATATTTTACTTTACGTTTCCAACATTTCAATTTTGTAAAGTCATAACTTTAGGTGGGGTTTTAGGGAATGCGAGAAAAGGCCAATGTTTTTACAGTTTTAAAACCAAAACTATTTTTTTATCAAAAATAAAAATATATTGCTTCAGTAAACAAATAAAGTTTAATTTTCTTCATATGGTGATATTTAAAAGTTGTTGAATATCTGTCAAGATTAAAGCGGAATTATATGAAACACTTTTTAAATGAAAAGAAAAGGTTGTCATAAATTCTAGGACACCCTTAATAAATATTCAAGAACACCTGTTAAGATCATCTTGTTAATAAAATTAAACTCTTATATTCCTACTGAAGTAATATTTGATATATTTTGCCTTGAAAGAGTCTTGCTATAAAAACTGCAAAAAAAAAACCACCTTAAAGTCACACTATTGGTGAATTTAAGCATGTAAGATATTCAAATAGAAATTCGTAAATCTAATAAAGTAGAGCCATGACATATAATCAACATCGAAAAAGGTTTTGGTATTCACATTTTTTCGAATAAATAATCCATATAGCCCAAAGAGCCAATGTTCTCGCGTCGCTGCTTTTTCTTTGACTGCCTGAAGGAAACAAAACATTTGACCCTATATTTACAAACAAACAAACAAACAAACAAAAAGCTAGAGGTATAAATCCTATTGAACTTTTTAGAACATTTATTTCCGGTTATGGCGTAACGGTGTTGACTACTCGTATCAATAACCGCCTCTTCCACATGAACAGCAAACAGCCGACGTAGGGATTATTTCAGAGCAGAAATAACTACCGGTGACTGAGTTTTAACGTGGTCAATCATACGCCTCGTTGATGCTTAATAGACAATCAGTTAAAAATATCCCGCCAGCTGATTGATCAGGCTCAACAACTGCACATATTCATCAATCTAGATATCGAATAAAATTTTGTTTGTATACATTTGTGTACGACACACACACACACACATACACACAGTGAGCGTTACCTAGAATGTAAAGATCTAGCCTATATTAACAAAAAAAACTAATGGTGCTATGTGAATCTGTCCAGAAGATTTTAGGAACCTACTTATGAGATAAAAATCTTAAATTTAGGACTGATGCAGAGGAACCACTCAAAAGAGGAGCAAAAATCCAAAATATGGAACATTAAAAATAATAGAAATTAAATTGTGGTACTTTCTTTTCAAACATGGCATATTTTCTACTTTTATATATATACGACATATACATATATATACGACATATACAAGTCGTAAATATATGTATATATATATATATATATACGACATATACAAGTCGTACATATATGTATGTATATATATATATATATATATATATATATGTACGACTTTTATAAGGATATAAATGGCTTCCTCCCTGGGTCGACAAAGCGTACTACTTACTTAGAAAAAATAACTTTCAATACGTGTAACTTACACACACTTATCGACATGGACGTTGTTAACAATATATACGTTTGTATTAATTAATATAATAATACAATTTTTATTTATATATATTAATTAATATAATAATATAATTTGTATTAATATATATATTAATTAATATAATAATACAATTTGTATTAATATATATATATTAATTAATACAAATGTATATATTGTTAACAACGTCCATGTCGATAAGTGTGTGTAAGTTACAGGTATTGAAAGTTATTTTTTCTAAGTAAGTAGTAAGCTTTGTCGACCCAGGGAGGAAGCCATTTATATCCTTATAAAAGTCGTTGGCGCGTTTGTATCGGTCGTTGCATTTGGATAATCGGTCATCTGCGAGAAGGATAACACTGCGCAATGCTAGGAACAATTCAAACTCTTAAATAGTTTGTATTTAAAAAATTTAAAGGAAAAAATCTATGCAAAAATAAATAAAATATTGCTTAACTAGACATATTTAATATAATTTCTACACATAGTAATCTAAACAGTTCTTGAATATTTGTCATGAGAATCTTGGAATTTGAATAGAAACTTATTAAATAAAGATAAAAGTCAAGTTCAAATTTACGAGTAGCTGTTGAGAAGCATTTGTTTACAATATAATTGACAGTGTAATTCCTCCTATCACTCTCTCTCTCTCTACAACACTTGTGTACAATACAAAGTACCTCAGTTTCACACTGAACATAATGCAGATTGCATTTGTCAAATAAAATTCCCAGGTTGTTATTGACAGATAGTGGGAGTAGGCCCCTTGAGAAATAACTTGACGCTGTACAAACAGTTAACTAAAAGTCAATATTTGAGTGTGGTCATCGAAGATAAACATTTAAGGCGATATTGTCCGAGACTTTTATTTTCCACTACGTCTTTGTGTTATTTCGGGATAAGCGTATACATTTAAATTAAACACTCTAATGTAGTAGGGATGAGGAAGGTAGAATTTTTGAAGACATTTTCCCACATTTTAAAAGAAAATTTAGTAAAAAATACACCCAACTGGGATTTAAACTCTTATCTCCCCATTACCGGAAACCCAGGCCATGCTATCACTGACGCGAATATTTGTATCTTCACCTATTACTACTTTATATATTTTTCATGTGTTTAGCAAATTATCCTTTCCTCTGTTTGGGCCTTAAAGAAGGGGATGGCCTACATGTTTAATTTTTTATAGTCCGACACCTTAGCTAAGTCGATAGCGAGTATGTATATTGAGCTAAGGGTCCCTGGTTCAATTCTCAGCACGTCTTAAAAATGTATCATTGGTGAAATGTGGGCTTATTCTTTCAAAGTAATGAGTTGACGAACTGGTCGTTGTATCCTCTCTAGATTTAAGTTACTTTACAGGCTAAGCTGTGTGCTGATATAATCATTTGGTTCAGAGAGTGAACGTACCTCAAATAAAGGGATAAAATTGGAATGTTTTTCTATAAAAGAAAAGATTGTTGAAAAAAAAAGTTACATTTCTTTTCAATTTTGTTTAGGACTTATGTTTTAAGATTGTTTAAATGATTAACAAATAATATTTTGTGAGTAAAACTTATTTAAATGTCGTTAAATAACCGCATTTGGTCTATTGGTAAGATTTCCTGGCTACAGATCCAAGGGTTCCAGGTTCGATCCTCTGCGCTTCCAAGATTTATCTGTGAAGCAGTGGTTCTAGAAAGGGGTCAAACTCAATCTTGCGAGGACAAATTAGGAGATACTTGAATAAAGAAGTATCAGCTCCAGTCTAGAAACGCCTGAGGACTCGTTGTGCTGACCACATGACACCCTCTATCCACAAATGTTGGCATAATCGTCGCTAACGATGGCGGCCGCTCGGTCGGTATAGCTTGCTTGCAGGTTCACACTAGGCACTTTTACTAAAAACCTGTTTTTTTAACCCGTTTTAAATTGTAAAATAAAAAATGATAAAGTATTTACAATTGTTTCATACAAGTTACTATTTGAAATCCCTGTGAGACATTCATTTTATAATTTTTACTTTTCCCACGTAATAAAAATAATACCAACGCATTCAGAGGTTTTCCCAGTTTGTGGCTGTAAGCATGAATAACTAGTATATTAATTCTAAGTATACAACCTCGCTTGAGACATTCACGGTAACTGATATAAAATTTCGAGCTTAATCACTGATAGAATAAAAATGTTGTCGGTTCCGCATAATACATTCAACCGCTTGAAATAACGGTAGATTAATTTTGAAGACATTAATATAGTGTTTAAACTGATTAATTTATTTAGAAATACATACATAAAACTGTTGCCTGTTCTACTTCGTGGCACGCGTTTTGTTTTGTATGGACAGGAAATAAAATTTAATTTCCTGTGTCAGGAGAAACGATTCCTCCAATTTGATTTATACCAAAAAATCAATAAAGACTGTAAAAACCCTATTTGTATTGAACTAGTTGTCTTACACCTTAGCTCAGTCGGTTACGTGTCTGTATACAGGTCCGATTCCTGGCATGACCAAAAATATATCATTGATGAATGTGGGCTTACCCTTACATAATGATTAATTAATTAATGGCTTAAGTTAATCTATAAGTCGTGTGGTTATATAATCAGTCGGTTCAGAAAGTTCACGTTAAACATCTCAAATAAATGAAAATAAATTAAACATTGTGCTAGTTAACTTATATTTTTAAATATACAGATTACTTATAAAAGCACACGAATTTCAAACGATGTATTCTCTACTAAGTAAGGTTAGTTTGAAATTCGTGGCCTAAATTATTCATTAATCGGATAATAGTACTGTCAAGTAAAGAAAGAGTAAACACAGTCGTCAGCACCAATCAGAGTTGGACCGAGGTCCCCTTAATGTGATAGACTACTCTAACTATTTAACCTTGGTGACGAACTGAATTTTTTTTAATGCTCTCTTGTAGCTTATCACTAAATATATTTTTGTTTTTATTGTGTCAAGCAGGTGAGTGACTAAAGCAAGACTTAACCTCATTTTTAACTGTACTCGCATGACTAAAACATGTGTAAGAGGCAGTGAATATTAGAGGGTTATGGGAAGACTATGAACTAGGCCATAAAAGAACTTATATCTTATGGCCTTACGCAGGATTTTTGTAAGGGAGTGGGGGGTCAATATTTTATTTATGATTATGTAAAATTAACTGGTTAACAATACAATAACTTAATATGTGATATAATTATGGTGATACATAAAATATGATCGAGATGATTCCTTAAGTAATAAAAAATTATTTAAATATTTGTATTTTATTGGGACGATAAAAATGTACTCATATAAAAAATCACACATTCATTCGCAGCACTCAACCATTCATGATGCATCGATACCAGCAGCTTGTACCACCTTGTCCAAGACATACATTACACTTCAGGAAAGAAACTATTAAGTCGGAGTCTTACAAATATCACTTCTCACTGGAATCTAATACAATCTGCCACTGGAACAGTTTTTGTTCTAGTCTCATTATAGTGATATTGTTTTATCTAGTGTCAATTTATTTCTCAATGGGAGGGGTTTTAACCCCCCCAAAAACCTCTGTGCCTATGGCTTTGAGATATATACGCACATATATATGTACAGTGGTTGATTTCTAAAACGTTAGGTACTGGAACGCACTACTGGAGGGTGTGGGCCCCCCATAATTTTTTTTTAAATATTTAAGCTTCAAAAGCCGTGTTTTTAAGCCATTATTTTCTTTTAAAAATAGAAGAAAATGTTTTAAAATTTATCATAACGTGATTGTGTTTTAATGTTTTTCAATTAAACTTAATGCAAATGCTCACCAGATGTTTAATCTAATTTTGATAGTTTTACTACACAAACGGGAATGATAGAAGTGATTAGAAATTTAAAGTAATAGTAATAGTTTTAATTTTAACAGATGAGTTTTGAATTAAAAATACACGTAGGCTATTATATACATAGTTAGGGAAAAAATGACTGTCCGTTTTAGAAGCAACTACACAGTCTTTCCATGTTTTCATCATATTCAATGCCTCTTGACCTTTCGTTACTCTATGGCGGAATGCCATCCTGAAATAAGTCACTAGTCAACATACTTGGAGGGATTAAATAAAGGAAGAGGGGGTCCAATTATTCTTATAAATATAATACCAGAGACGGTTGTTGTCTTAAAAGATGTTCTTGGTGATGTCATAATCAAGTTCATATGGGAGAAACCCATCTCGCATTCACTGGAAGATATAGCAATTAACTTTATTACAATCTTAACTACAATAAGATTGTCGGGAAATGTTTTACTATAAGTTATAGGCTTACATATTCCTGGAAACTCCCAATTAATTGTCTTTCATTGAGTTTGAACTTGGCGGCGAACTTCTTTATTTAATTTTCCCCATAAGTTTTTTTTTTCACATTTTTGGGCCAGTTTTTCATGTCTATTAATTTTATCAAGTTAACAATCTCCAAATCTTGTTCACTCAGTCTCTTTTCAATTGAGTGTTATAATGCTTCGTAGAACTCCTCAGGAACTAAAGAATCATTCATTACTCCTGCGTCCTTCCCATTTATGAAGAGGAACTGCTACAAAATTAAAATTTGGTACTGCTTCTAGAGCCATGGTATAGTAAGTACCTGGTACTGATGTTCTACTTTCAAATACAGAGAGACTGTTAATTTTAATTTTTCGTTTCCAAAGTCTAGGCCAACATTTCGATGCTGCAAAGCCTCGATCAGCTCAGGTAGTTCCTGTAACGCATCGCACATCAGGCCAAGAACTAAAATGAAGTTTGCATCGATAATTTTATTCAGTGATTCACCTTGTGATGAGCGAAAACAAGACTGAGTGTTAGGGAATGTATCTGTCATTGTTAGGCACATAAACTATTGTTCACATAAGTAGCTAATTTTTAAATAAAACACCGTGCTTATGTAAGTAATTTATTTTCTAATCACGTTTTTCTAATGAGATATTTTCTAAATTTTGTGTTTGCCTTAAAAAAGGTACCGGAACGGCGTTCCGTCAGAAGTTAAGCACTGTATATATGTATAAGCAAGGTGAGACGTCTAACATTCAGGATGTTTATATGTATTTATTTATTTTAAATACATAGATAATCATATTATTTTTGTTAAATGTACATTTTCTTTTTACTCTCAACGATAGCAAGCAGCTAACTTGTTTTCAATATGGTGCAACTCATATTATTATAGGACCATAGAGGAGTCCGTTGAGGCAAGACTGTAAATTTCCGCCATAAACGGAATTTACACTCCATTTACCCTGAAAGGTTGAAGTCTTACCTTACTTGACCGATTATAGTATTGCCCCATCTTATAAGCTGCACCCTAGTGTTAGCCGTCAGAGTAAATGAAGTGTACGTAATTATTTATTTACATTTAATTCTCAATCACGTGGCCTGATGCAACATTAGTTCACGGAACACTGAAGTCACTAGGATGAAGTGAGATGTAAACATGACCTTGAGTTTCCAGCTAACCGACAATATGTGTGATTTTTTTTTTTCCTTTCTGTTTAACACCACGTCATGCCGCCCGTTCGGGCTGTATGCATATGTACTAATTATACTCTAATTTATTAGGGATAAGGAAGGTTAAATTTATACTAAGTGTACTCGCATTTGCATGGAGGGGTAGTGGTAGACCATTTTATAAAAATCCCCCTCAGTACACCCGATCGGGATCAAGCCCTAATATCTCAGTCATCATCAGTCTTTTATATTACGAGAGTAGCATCTTAGACCATGCGACCACCGAAGAGGACAAACAAAATTCTCGAAAGGAAAGCGAACTAAATGTAATATCGAATCGCAGCGTCAGCTGGTTTCTTCACAACTTAGCCCCGTTCAAGCATTGTTAGTTGTTAGTATCATTAATAAGTCTACGTGCCACCCACATCGGTGGGCACGTGGGCTAGAGCGTCAAGCTCGTATAGCTTAGTTTGTTGGTGATGAGTATATCGGGGTTCGAATTATTCTGAGTGTACCGAAGGAATTTTTTTTAAATGGATATCCATTCTTTCTATATTCATTTGTTAGTAGATTACTTTGAAACTATACCGTTTTCATCCCTAGTCCATTAGTGTAATTGTGCGGATATATCGGATGAGTAGTAAGACTCAATGCATATATATAAGTATATATGTATTTTTATGTATTTATTTATATACATATAATTATATATCTTTACATATTGGTTTATACATATATATATTCAATTTACCATAAATGTTATTTATAAAGGAACAAATACGAGTAGGGCAGCTTAGAGCAGTGTTTCCCAAACTGTGGTACACGTTCCTTCATAGGTACGCGACATACCCCTGAGTTTTATTAGTCATCAAACATATTTTATAAATAGTCTGATAATCAAATTAATGCAGATTTTGGTTCATCACTATTTATTTTTAAAATGTAGCGACTGTTTATACTTACAAGACATCAGACAATTGTTTCCTTGTTTGTATAATGAGCTGGGAGAGGTACGTTTATTAGGCCACTACCCACAAAAGGATGTGTGAGTGTCTAAAGTTTTGGAAACACTAGTCTAGCGGGAGTTTAACCATGTTACGGTTGAGAGAAGATGGGAAAAACTAAATCACATAATAGGTGACCTGGCGGTCTAGGGGTAAGGTGTCAGACTTCTGTGCTGGCGGCCGGGGTTCAATCCTTGGTCCCGGCACAGATTTATCTGATTACCAAACCCTTCCTTCCCCTCTGAAGAGACATCTTGTTAATGTGAGGAATGCCAGGTGTCCACCGTGGTTCGGATTCCACGTTAAACTGTAGGTCCTTCATTTCATCTCACAATCACCCTACCATTACACATTAGCGTAAGTGCGAACGGGTAGTAAGACGCGGTGCTAATAATAATAATAATAATAATATATAACGGGAGCAAAAAAAAACTGTCTTACCAGCCCCTAATACTTTTATTAACTCGTAAATAACCATTACGATATTTTTTTCCCTGCTTCAGTGGCCACGTGGTCTAAGGCATAGCAAAATTGCTGCTCGCAGGCCGCATGTGGCCCTATTCATCATTATGTGCGGCCCATGGACCTTTTTACTAAACCAACATACAATGCGGCCATAGTCTTCTGGTTAAAAATGTTGTCAATACACACCATTTTATGTTATAGCATTTTAAAATTTGTCATTATTTGGGGGGCTTTAAGAAGTGAGGTTGGTTCACCAAATTATTAATCTTCCTTGCCAAATATTGATTCCCAAGAGTGAAACGTTTACAAACCAAATGCATAAGTGTGAAAACAGTGTTTTTCTCTTATGAAAGAGAATAAAGCGCCCGAGACATCACGGTTCATAGACACGCATTTGTCATTAATTATTATGGAAGGGACTTCAACACAAATCTTAAAGTATAATATTCACACACAAAAATAAGTATTAAATTTCTGATAAAAAAAATATAGTGTCTCTTAGCATCTGACATGATCTTAATTTTATTTGTGAATTAATAATGATTTTAAAATTAAGTTTTTGACCAAGTATGGTTAAAATATCAAATTTTCTGAAATGCGACCGTCTCAGTATTTTCAATTTTCAACGTGGCCCTTATGGTCAAACGAGTTTGTCACACCTGTTTTAGGGCGTTACCCTCGTAATAGACTGGACTACCACTGATGGAAAGATCGTGGTTCAATCCCAGTCAGGTGTACTGAAAGTGTTTTTTCCTAAATGGTATTTCACTTTCCCTCAATACTAATAAGGGTACATTTCCTCTTAATTAAACCTTCCTCGTCCCTAACATTATAGTAGATAGTGCATAGGCGTATAGCTCAAAAGGGCAGTAAGACGTGAGGATAAAGAAACTACTGCTTCTTACTACCCGTCCGATTTATCCGCATTTTTACACCAAAGTAGTAGGAATGAGGACGGTATAATTTTAGAGGAAATGTGTCTGCACTTGCGGGAAAGAAAAGTGGAAGACCATTTAGGAAAAACATCCTTATCACGCCGGCCTGAATTTGTTGCCTGACTTCCATCACCGGAAAATTAAATCACACAACATTGACGCCTAACCCACGTGGCCACCAATGCATGTAGCCCTTGTGTTAAACGTGCATATAAATAAACGGATTTAAGATCCTTAAGCTCATTTTGGCATCAAAGGTCATTAAATTGCTCGAAAACGTCTGCTTGCGCCCAGTATGACGCGTCTGGTAGAGTCAGGAAGGAAATCCCCACCAGACCGACTGTCTGCATCTTAGGTAAGGACGCTAATTGAATCTAATCACGCAAGCTGGTAGCTGGTGAGACTCGAACACGCGACCCGTCATCTTTAGTCAAACGAGATATTCTGACTTCGTTAAAGAGTTACGATAATTGTGTTATCATGCGCTTGGGTTTTACCTAATTCCTTTCTCTCTATTTATTTTAAAAAAAATGAAACTCCACTAAAGTTAGATTTGCACCAGAAGTTTTCTAAGTCACCTTCATTGAAAGTAGATTGGGTTGTAACTCCGGTCATTCGAATAAGTTGGTCATGCAACACATTGTGTGATTTTAGTTGGTAGTTCATGTGATTATGTTTCTTAATATCTCGCCTTTTATGTTGGGCATGACCTTAAACTACTGCCATAACGAAATGAAGGTGAAATAATGATGGCAAGAGACGAAGTAGAAGTATTTAAAATTGATTCGGAAAAGGGATTTAAAACCTTTGGTTTGGTTCAAAGAAAGATCAGATGAATCGAAGGAGGGCAAGGCTACGCCTCGTTAAATGCCATCTACCGCAAACGAATAAGTGAGTTAACTCCTGATGATGAAACTACCAAAAAATGAAAATGATGATGAATTAATCTATGGCAAAATGGACCCTTTTGACATAAAATATTATGTGACCGAATTATTGATTAAGATCAAAAATATTAACTAGGTTTCAAACAGGGGTCTAAAAATTGCACGAGATTACTTTTGTGATTGTGAAAATACAAAAACTATAATGACATGTAGGAACATCTTTTTGGTGTGGAAAATTGACTTGTTTCTCTTCTTTTTTAATTAAATTAATACAAAAGATTCCCCTAGTATGAGGGACAAAATTACTATTTGTATTTAAGGGCCGTCCTTAAATTACGTAAGGGGTTGTTTGAGGGAAGGGGAGTTATATATGTTCTTACGTTTTCTTACAAAGGGAGTAGGGGGATCAAAATCCTTAATAAGTAAGGTTTTTTACCAATGTTTATAATGAGACTAAAAATTTCTAAAAATCTTTTTACAAAAAATAAATACATTATTTATAAAATGTCACTTATATTTCATTTACTTATGATGTGTTGCATCAAATTTTATTGAAATAAAGTATTTCAAAATGTCATATCATTCGCTTAGTTACCAATCCTTAACTTATGTATAAACATAACTAAACTATCAAATAATCTAAATTACCAAATCGTAAAAGATTACACAATATAGAGGGTGTTAAGGGTGTGGCTACGTAAAATCTTTCAATTCCCTACGAAGGGAAGTGGGGATCTAAAATCATTAAAAAAACATATTTAATTAATTTAAGGACGGACCCTTATTTAATATAAAACAACTTTGTTCAATTTTTTTTATGTGTTTTCTATATTTAAAATTAGCTATTACTATTTACCAAAAACTGTTGTATTGAACTTAGAAAAAGTCAAGAAAAAATGTGTCAGTCTTTTCTAGTCTTATTTACAGGGGACGGAGAGCTAGGGGTTCAAATGTCTGCCTGGTATATTAAGGTGTGTCTTTCACAATAGTTTCTCTCCGTGCAAATGAGGGAACATTTACTATAATTTTTACCCATTAGTGTAAGTATGCTGATATACCGGACGGGTAGTAAAACAAGGTTTAGAAAATAACTCATAAAAAGTTGTTTTTAAATCTCCTGCGTGTTTTATAAGGTAAAGTTAAATGAAATATCTGGAGTGGCTACTATGCACGTTGTTTTCAAATAACGAGGTTTATTTGTAGCTTTTATAATCAAATATGTTTCTGTCGTGGTCGACGTCACTAGAGCATCAATCTGGTGACGGCCTCGTGGTATAGTGCTCATAGCTCCTGGCTGCTGACCTAAAGCTCCCGGGTTCGATTCCCATCTGGTATCGAGGAATTTTTCTCGAAAAGGGATTAGTTCCCGTGGTCACCAGGGTTTGTTTAATTAGACTTAAATTAGGTTAAGATCTTTATTGGTCCCACAACTTCATACTCACTATCACCATCATCTCATCTCATCTCATCTCATCTCATCGGGACATGGAAAGAGCCTCCGCGGAAAGGATGTACGATTAGTACATTCGGACGTCACCTGGGCAACGATACATTAGTACCGACCAATCTTGTCACAAACTGACCTACATATTGACGTAGCTCAGACACACCTTTATTTATTATTATTATTATTATTATTATTATCATTACTATCATCAACATCATAAGTGTGGTCTACAATCGTTCAAGTACTAAACAGAATGAGCGTGGTTGGTAAAAAAAACTGAGTATACTAAAGAGGATCGAACCACTATAGCTAGCGATGTTGCCTACCCAGCACCAAGTGACTAGTCAAAATAAAATTTCCTATAAATATAATGATGAAAGGTAACATTTTAGTAAAAAAAAAGTATTCAAAAGTTGTGTGGAAGTAGAGGGGAAAACCATTTAGGAACAAAATCGCCCCATTATACCCGAACGGTATTCGCGAGCCAACCTCCCCATCACCGGCTAACTAAACAAGACGATACTGACTCCTTTGCCCACGTGCCCCCTGATCCGGGTATTAACCTTATCGTAATAACTTTAAAAAGCTCTTACTCTGAATAAAAGCTCGTGAGCACCCATTTGGGGCGTTCAACTCGTGCAACAGACAGTAAAATGTGAAGTCACCCGCACTTTCACTCTCCATCCTCGTGTCTTCAATGTTTCTCTCGACCAAAACAGATCGTATGGGAGGTTAAGAAAGAAAACTTGAGGTAGATACAATCGAATCAGAAAGAAACTTTCTACCTTGTCCTGAAGCAAGGCAGACAACTCGGGTCGACCTATTTCCCACAGTGTGACCTTCTGGCTGACACTTGTCTGATCTGCCTGCCATTCTCAGAGGAAGACGTTACATAGTCATTGTGAGCCGAGTAGCATATCATTGCGTATTTTAAAATACGACCGCATCAGGCCCACAATATGTATATACCCCGGACCGTTTGTCTGCAATACTTTTATCATTATTTATATCCGCCCTGCAGTCAAATACGCACAAAGAAAATATTAGTTTAATAAGTGTCTACTAATTTTGGAAAAAAAGAATTCAAACTGTTTTATATTTTTATCACTTTAAATACCTTTTTTTTAGAACCCGTTTGGGTAATACGCCTATGTACTAATAATATTAATGTGTTAGGAGTTGGGAAGGCTTAATTTAGAAGAAGTGCAACCGGATTTACTTGGAGGGAGAGTGGAAAACTATTTAAGGAAAATCACTCTCAGTGCACCCGACCGTGATCGAACCCCGATATCCTCCAATTTTTATTTATAGCTTTATTAATATAATAATAATTAGCACCACGTCTTACTACCCGTTCGGGTTATACGCTTTAAGTACTAATTACTCTAATGGATTAGGAATTGGGAAGGTTGAATTAGAGGAAGTGTACCCGCATTTGCGTGGAGGGAGAGTGGAAAACCATTTAGGAAAAACCACCCTCAGTTCACCCGACCGAGATTCTAACCTCGATCTCCCCGTCCTCAGCAGTCGAGCTCAACACGACTAACGCGTTAGCCAACTACGCCACCGAGGCGGGTCTTTATTAATAAAATATAGAGTTTGTTTTCTGTCTGTCAAGAGTTTTGCGCGATATCTACTGCAACCAGAGGGGTTAGATTTAGAATTCGGTAGCCCTTGTCCACAATATGTGGACATTGAGGTTGAATTTTTAAATTTATGATTGTATTTCTTTACATAATTAAAAACTGAGTCGCAAGAAGTAAAGTGAAGAGGTTTTTTTCTGTCTGTTTCAAGCCAATAAAAGCATTGCCCGGAAACTTCTAATAATCTAACGTGGTGGGGAAAAAAAAGGACTGTATTTGACAGTTACAAAATTACTAAACGTACTTTCAAGGCATGTGATATGTTTCTGTCACGGTCGATAAATAGACCTACTGATAAAATAGTAGGTGTATTAATAATAAAGTAAAATGTTACCAGTGTTTACCAAGGAAAGAATTTTGAACTTTATAAACATTCCATTTTACCACGTTCTTACTATGTGCTACATGTAAAGTCTTGAACCAGCAAACACTCATTTTACTCATAAAAACTCTCAATGTGACCATAACATAAAATTATAGGCCAAAACATTAATGATCAATCTCTATAGCTAAATTTAAAAGGTAATCTTATCAAATGAGATTTTTTAATGTCTTGTTCAAATCTTCCTAGAATAAAATAAACTAATATTATTCATTAATATATTTTTTCATGGGGATAAATGTATTATTTTAGATACCTAAAACTTAATTATGTATCTAAAATGGATGTACGGTACGTTTTTGAATCATGCAAGTTGTAGAGTAGTTGAGTTCATACAAAAAAAAATTAATTAAATTTCAGTAATAATAGAAGCTATATAAATCATATTTTTTGTAATAAATAGTGTGTTTTGAGTCGTACAGTTGATGAATAAGTAGGCCTATATATATCACATGCCCAAAGCAATTTAGTATTTTAAATACCCACAGTTACAATCCGGAAACCAAACTGGGGGAGGGAGAGATATTTATTTTGAGTTCAATATCGGTTTTGTTCCCATAAAATCAAATCAATTATCTTATATTGTACGAACAGTTTTGTTATATCCCGAATCGGTTGGCACGCCGGCTAAGACGTGCGCCTCATTTGGGTACCGGTGTGTTGTTAAGTCTCTGTCTGAAACATGGCCAGATGCAGGGAAGATATTTTTTCGCTAAATAACTTTCCATTTTTACACCACGCAAATGAGAAAACTTATCCTCTAAATTTGTCTCTACTCATTCTTACCTCATTAGTGTAAATATGCGGACAGTCCGGACGGGTAGTAACGCATCGGGCACGAAAACAATGTTTTCATATTCTACTCGTAAAAATTATGGAAACATGTTGTGTAACATTTTTAAGTTTTATAATCAAGAAGACAAATTTAAAAAGGTATCAAAAATTAAAAATGAACTGGCGCAAATATGTTTTTTAGCATCTAAAATCAAAACCATTCTTAAGTTTGTATGGTCGATTTATCTAACAAAATATTATATAACAGCATATGTACTCTTCAAAGCAAAAGTAATTGTATTTTACAAGAATTTTCGTGACGGTATTAAGCCTAGTTATTGTGGGTTGTTTTTTTTAAATACCATTACCAAATTCGATTAAGTGAAAAATTCACAACATAGGCATGGTAATCGAACCTGGGTCCTTCATGTCCGGGTTTTTGACTTAATTTAATTTGATTCTTATATTTCAAGACTGGCCCTGTAGATAACCATCACTGTATAGTAAATATGAATTAAATATCATTACAGAAACTTTTTTTAAAAAAGGAAACTTATTTATTTATCGACTAACTCGGTTGCATATTGAGGAAATCTAACTCTACCAGAAATGTACCTTTATTTCCGCGCGAATGTCGTGTCAGTCAGCAGTCAATCTGTATTACCCCATTTCAAATTACATTCTGTGAAAAGAAGAGAGTAAGAAAGAAAGAGAGAGAGAGAGAGAAAGTCGCGAACTCGAGTTGTTAACGCGGCCCTGCCAGCGCTCGATAACCTAGCGACCGGCCCGTAGTCACAATAACGTGGCGGTGTCATGATACCAACATATTTGCTCGATACGTCATGAAACTGTGATAGAGACAGTTTGGGAAAAAGGATCACATTAATTGCGACATAAATATTCACCGCTGCAACTCTCCTCTGGATTAACTGGTAAAATGTTATTTAACACTTAGCTCACAGCTGACACCTTTGTTTATTCTATGCATTTGAAATATAAAAACAAAAATACTCGACCGCAACTATAGACCAGCCCTGGAAAAATTACGGCCCGTCACCTATTTTTACGTGGCCCGTAAATTATAATCATATATCTACGGGGGAGGAGGGGGAATTTAGTGTTAAATAATAAATGTAGACATGCCATTAAATAAATTATGAAAAAGATAAATACAGTTGCATTCATTGCATTAAGTTTTATTTTATTTGAGAATCACATATTTTTATATATTGTCTTTCTTTTTTATGTTACACATATTTTTTATAAATTGCATCTTACGAAAAATTGTGTTTTATATGTCAGGCCATTATTATATTTAAATTCTCAGTGCAGCTCTTCACCTCCCCTTCACTCCTCCAAAAAAGGTCTATATTTCAATGAATTATAAGTAATTATTGTTCAAATATTAAAAAAACCAAATGTTATGTTTTTCCCCCTTTCATTCCAAGGACACGTTTGTATCTCAGCTTGGTAAAACAGTTCAAACCAGGCGCCGTGGTATACTGCGGTTTCAAGTTGTCTTCATTAGAAAAAGTCGGAATTAACACGAGATAAATCGTTTTATGTTATTTAACAATATACGTTTTTAAATAAATATTTTAAAATACAAAACTAACAACTACGTTCATCCTAAATTCAACAATGTCAGGTTAACATATCAAAATAACAGTTGGATGCTAAAGGCATAATTAATTAATAACATACACATTACAAAATAGTTTATTAAAAACTAATAGGTAAGAATACTCTTTATATTAGTATTTATAAAAAAATAGTACAATACATCACAAATTAAACCCTTTTCATAGGAAGGGTTTTATTTGACTGTCCCGACACCTTATCTCAGTCATTAGCATGTTTGCCCACTGAGCTAATGGTCCTGGATTAAATTCCTGGCATGGCCGAAAACAGTATCATTGGTGAAACGTGAGTTTCCCCTTTCACAGTGATGAGTTAACGGCGGGAGGGCTGGATGTTGCGTCTAATTTAAGTCAGTGATAATACAGTTTGATGTCATTAATGCTATCCGTAAAAACATTTTTGTGGTTTTTAAAAGCTTCTTCCTACCAACATTTTACCATATTTTAAAGTCCTAGTTATTTTTATAAAATACTAGGTTCTACGCTCATATTGCTTGTAATACACACTTCGTAAGGATTTATTTTAATTCATTTAATTACAATTATTTAATTTCGGGAGTTTGAAACCACAATGTATTATATATCTTACAGTGTTACAACCAAATACATAATTAAACCGACGTTAATTAACGGCAAAATACGCGATGGCCAAGTAAATTGATCCTCTGAATCCTGTAACGAGCGGCATCAGAGTTATGGGATCATTAATAAGAGAAGCTGTTGTTCCTCCCAAGTTATTTTAGTGAACTCTCACGGATTAGTTGGCCACAACCTATTAGATTTCATTCCCAGAACCCCGTGAAAGCAAGAACGTCTATTATAGACCTCAACACTTTTGCTTTCGAAATAATTACTAGCGGGAAAATATTATTTCTATCAAATTATTAAGTTTGAAAAAAAAAAATTAACAAGAATTTTCAAGTAGCCGTAGTTTTAAACTTCGAGAGAATGTATGATGTACTTTTGTTATAAAATACAAATAAATAGATCCAACACAATTAAAAATAACATGTAAGCCTAGACCACAAACGCGTAAAAATATATAATTATTATGAAGGTGTTATCCATAAATGTGGCCACATGGTTTAAGATGTCACTTTCACATTAGACTGGATTGCTAATTATGAATAGATCAAGGCTCGAATCCCGCCTGGGCTTACTGAGGTTGTTTTTCATAATTGGTTTTACAATTTCCCTCGGGGACACGGCAGTAAGCCTAAAGTCAGTTGACCTAAAAATGTAGGCCTAGAGTCGGTTAGCCTAAAAGTCGGTTGACGTAAAAGTCTATTGGCCTAAAATTCAGCAGGTTTAACGTCAGTTGGCCTGAAAGTCAGCTGGCATACACTTTAGGCCAAATGACTTTAGGCCTGCTGGCGGGTACCTTTTCCCTCTAGCAAATGCAGATATATTTCTTCTCAGTTCCAGCCTCTTCATGTATATCCCATTAGTGTAGATATTAGAGCGGCGCACAACAAATACAGTAGCCCCATGACTTCTTTGGTGCTGACTGACAGCTTTGAAAAGTTACCAGACCAAATTATGTATCCCTACGCTGAACCATATGAGCTGCAAAAACATGTGTTTAGCAGCTGTCACTTCTGACAGTCAAAATTTAGGTATATACCTAAATGTTGACTGTCAGAAGTCAGCTGTGAGCTGTCAGTCAGCACCAAAGAAGCCATGGGGCTACTGTACATAGAATGCTAGCGTAGTGCATATAGTTATTTTAGCGCGTCTTGGAATTCGTTCGAGCTATGCGCATCATTAATAACGCTAGTGGAATAGGGATGAGAAAGGTATAATTCCATGATCAATATACCTGCATTTTCGTGGTGGTAGAGTGGAAAACCATTTTATATATATATATTTAAAACACCAATACACATAGAATGGTGGCTCAAACTCCAACCTCCCATCATCAGCAATCCAATATAAAAAGAGAGTGACGCGTTAGACAATGAAACCACTGATACGGGTTTCTAGTGTAATAATTCGCGGTAGTTGCGGAGGGATATATTTTGAATAATTCCGTGCGATAGAGTCAAAATCTTAGGATCTTATTTCTGTATTGTGTTGCTAAATGTTATTCAAACAAATTTAAAATTCGTTCTTTCTATAGCGGTGACGTGGCGATTCCTCCCCATCCCTTTCTTTAACCGCGCAGTTGTTTGGCGCAGCACTATAGTTGCTAAGCCAGCCGCTAGAGCTGCACTGCGCGAGTTGGGAGGGGGACTCGTCCGCCACCGGGACTGGACACTCGTGATGTGGCTCGCTTGCAATGTGTGTGGATTAGAGCAGATCAAAGCAGGAGAACAGTTTTGAATGTATTATATCAATGTATCTGTTCAGACAATAAACCGTAATTCAAAGAGCAATGTGTGTGTTTCAATCAATGGGTCGCAATGCTAGGTTTTGCTTAGCAACAGATTTGATATTAAAGAGGAAACTAACAGGTTCATGGAGAGGAGAGTGAGGGAGTTTCATATTATCAGATCAGACAGCAGGGGAATATAATTTCCAAACATAACATACTGAGACTGTTTAAACTATTACAAAAATATCCATTTTAGCTATTATTTACTTAAAGTTACATGGGGAGAAATATTTAAATGATTTTGTTCTGAGCTGGTGTCGAGCCTTCTCCACCCCCTCAGCTCCACTTTCACACTAGTATATGAGCTCTCATATGAAAACATAATATGTAAAAACTAGACACATTTCATTTTAAATGAAGAGTTACATTAACATTGAAATTATTTTCAAATAAAATGAGATTAATGAAGAATTTATTTATTTATTGCCTGTCACCCATCATACCCCACAGATGCATTATTTCACGGTGTGTCTTAAGGATTTCCCCTATCTGCAACCTTATTTATTACAATCCGTCATGTTTTATATGCATTTATGTTAGTATTGTGATACTAAATCGAAAATAAAATACTGTAAGATAGTAAAAATAAATATTATTTGAAACAGGAAGCCATATTTTTAATACATAGGGAGGGAAAAAAGCATTATAACTTTTTTTTAATAAGCAGGAAAATTATTTAAGGAAATAGTGGATTGTTGTTGTGATGGGTGCAGACGGTCGCTCTAAAATTTATTCAAAACATTTTACTGGTAAAGTTCTATAGAATGACAAGTGAGATTGAAGGCGATCCGGGCTGCGCCCCCTCCCCTCACCCCACCTTCTATTGTCAAATTCAATTGGTTACGGGTCTGTTATGGTAGCGGTTGTGTGTGCTTTAGGGCCCTTTTAGACGGGAGTTTCTTGACGCACGACAATCGTGACGCACCTCCTGGTAGTTTGTTTCTATACACGCAACATACGTCATGCGTCATGGGAGGAAATAAATGACAGAGGCCAGAGTTGGTCAGTCTCTTCTTTCCTACCACTCGTGTGTTATCCTCCTCATATTGTTGCCATTTCAGGAACAAATAAAGCAATAGACAATAAATACCCGATCACAAAGAGAAATTCACTATCTACTACAGAAGTACTAAGACACACTGAGGTTCCAACACAAGTGGCGTGGAGGTTGGTTACCCTGCAGTCGCGCCAACACAGCGACACAAAAGTTGACACCCGTATAAAATACCCCATTGAATATAATATATCTTGGATCGTCGTGCGTAATTTTTGACGCGGCGATCTCTAGGTTACGACGACACACTTTCAGATAGCAACGACATATATGACGTGCGACAGAGTATAAAAACATCGTCTACTGTGTATTTAGAGAACGCGCGTCATCTTGTCACGCGTCACGAGACGCTTGCATAAAAGGGCCTTTAGCGCAACACGCCTTTCTGGCTCTTAACGGCAGCAATCCTCAACTTAAACTAATTTAAAGACAAAGCATGATAAGGTCGAGATTTAAGGAACTGCACAAAGTTTTACTTAAATAAAAGATGTCACTGGGAGTGGAGGAAATCTCAGTACGCTCAACTGATATTCGAGATTCCCGGGTTTAATACTACAGCTCACATCTGCTAAACGTCAACGTGCTTCCTCGTTTTCGATTCACAACATTTATTTATTACCGAGTCTTACTAAACGTTCGGGCTATACGCTTAAGTACCAATTACGCTACTGGGCTAGGAATTGGGAAGGTTGAATTGAGAGGAAGTGAACAACCATTTAGAAAATGTCAACTCGGTTAACCCGACCGAGATTCGAACCTCGATCTCCCCGTCCTCGGCAGTCGAGCTCAACACGACTAGCGCGTTAGCTAACTACACCACCGAGGCGTGCGATTCATAACAAAATGCTTGACAAGCAACCTTCGCCATCTAGTGGATTTTTCATAAGCTTGTTGAGGAGGGAATTAACATCAGCGAGCTCTGTGTATAACCGAAAGGACGATGAACTAGAAAGGCACTTATGAAAAGTATGAAGTTCTGGTTCGCTACTTGTCATTCGCTTGTTTGAAGGCCGTTCTAGTGAGTAGCATCGTATGTACAAAGTTCTGAAATTTCAAATCTTAACTTGAATCTGGATAATATTCATATTTTGTTCGAAATTTCAAATTTGCATATTTCAAAAATTCAAATCGGAATCCATATTTCAAATTCAAATATATTACACATTCGCAATAGACCAAATTCAATTTTAATCTACAACTCGAAATTTGTTAATAACTTTTTTATAGATGTGTGATCAAAACGTAATCAACAATTTCATCAGAGCATTTGAGATAAAATGTATGTACGTATTCACATTTGTATAGTTGTTCAAAATGATTTAATTATAAAGACATATTAGAATTCGATTCCAAAATTTCTCACTATAAAATGTTCGATTTGGATTTTTTTTAATACTTTTAAAGTCATTCGATTAGGAATAAATTCGAACTAATAATCAAAAACTCTGACTAATAATAATAATAATCAACTTTAATGGCGAAGTTAAGGCTACTGCCTTTTCTTACACTTAACCAATACAATTAAACTGAAGTTTAACAAAAATAATATGTATAAAAACACTCAAAAGGTATTTAAAAAAACTAGAGCTAAAATACACTAGGATTACGTACCACGCTCGCGCGCGCACGCACACACACACACACACACACACACACACAAAGGTGGGATTACGTCTCACCCCTCTCAATCTCAAGAATGAGCTTCCACACGCAGCTTATTTGCGACTTTTCGCTTGAAACCATTCAATTATAATTTCTTTACATCGTTGATTAGCGTATTTCATTAAAGAGAAGCTGAAACAGTGAAAGAATTTGAGTAATGATTGGAATTATGAATAGGAATGAATAAAATTGAGTTTTCTTGTGATCGAATGTTGAAATTATTATTAGGGTTGAGTGAGCGAATACGTGAAGAAAGGTATTGTGGGTAGTTGGAAGTCAATAGTTTCTTTATAATTGTCATCGAGTGTAGAGTTCGTCTTTCTTTAAGTCTTAGCCAAGCAAGACTAGGTTTGAAATAATTGCTAACCTCGGATTTTAACAGGTTTAAAAGGATTATATATTTTTGACGGAGATATACGAAGATGGGAAGGATGTGTTTACAACCCCCAAGTAAGCACGACACATTTGTGGTAACAATATGATTTATTTAATTCTCTCAACTTACATTTGAAGTATCCTCTCTAGGGATGGGCGTGTTAAAAAAATATATTACTCGATGCTTTGCTTGTTACTTACTCTGTGGCATTAGGAATTCGAAAGTTCGTTTCCACACTTACTAAAGTACCCAACCCATCCCTATCTTGAGCTAGTTCTATCCAGTCCACCTCATTACACCCTATCTTGAGCCAGTTCTATCCAGTCCACCTAATTACACTCTATCTTGAGCTAGTTCTATCCAGTCCACCTCATTACACTCTATATTGAGCTAGTTCTGTCCAGTCCACCTCATTACACTCTATATAGAGCTAGTTCTGTCCAATCCACCTCATTACACCTTATATTGATCTAGTTCTATCCAGTCCAACTCTTTACACTTTATCTTGAGCTAGTTATATCCAGTCCACCTAATTACACCCTATCCCTATCTTGAGCTCACCTCATTACACCCTATCTTTTTTAGGTTCATTATAATGGTATCCTTACATCTGCGTCTAGGTCTTCCAAATGGTCTCTTACTATTGGGTTTACCATTCAATAGCCTGAACATGGTTCCATTCGCACTGCATGTCTACCCACCGTAATCTGCGATACTTTACTATCCCAACAATGTATTGCGATGATTACAGGGTAAGTAACTCATCATTATGTAATAATTCCAAGCCTCGTTCCTTTTTGGACTAAACATCTTTCTAAGTACCTTGTTTTCGAACACCCTAAGTTTATTTTCGTTATGTAAGGTAAGAGACCACGTTTCACACACATAAAGAACAACCGGTAAAATTGATTTGTATTTTCTATATAGTTCAATAATTAAATCGTACAAGAACAGTAATTGTTTTAATCTTCAAATAAAGAAGGACAAGCCTTTTATCAACATACAAATATAATACAAATAAACGATCAATACTAACATGTATTTTAAACCAGAGTCGCTTAACTAAAGCGTGTTTGGCGGCCCGATGGTCTTATGGTAAAGTGTTCACCTCAGTACCAGATGTTCATAGTTGAAATCCCAGCCAACGCCGACGGATTTTTACCTAGTTATTAAAATCCGTAGAACAACTTGTTTTCGGAGAGGAAGCCGTCGGTTCCATAACGATTGTGCCATGTGCAATATATATTTCCGGCAAAATGTGTAGGCTCTTTCTAACCTTATTATATAAATTCAACGTGGGAAGCAAATGGAAACTACCGCACTTTAAGAACTTCCCTAACACAAGTGTTTTCTCCCGTATGGTGCGACTGGGCGACACTAACCATCTGAAGGGCTAGTATACTGGCACTAAGGCGTACGAACCCCTTGGACACAAACAAGGTCCCTTGAAGAATTCATAACCTTATCTTCGGAGGGTGGTAAGTGTTTGTTGAGTGTTATG
>CABFOV010000053.1:0-12786 GCA_902141375.1 Timema poppense
CACCCTATCTTGAGCTAGTTATAACCAGTCCACATCACTATACCATATCCCTATCTCGAGCTAGTTATATCCAGTCCACCTCATTACAACCTAATCTCTTTCAGGTCTATTATAATGTTATCCTCCCATCAACGTTTAGGTCTCTTGACATGGGCTTGCCAGTCAATCCTTGAAAACGATTATAAATTCTCCCATTCACAGCACAGCCTGCTCACTGTAATCTTCGAGATTTGATTACTTGAACAATGTCTTACAATGAGTACAGGATATGAAACTCCTCATTATGAAACTACCTCAACTCAATATCTTTATCCCTTCTTGAACAATATCATCCTAAGCACTTTGTTTTTGAAAACCTTAAATTTCTTTTTGTCATCCTAAGCACCTTGTTTTCTAAAACCTTAAATTTATTTTCGTCATGTAAGGTAAGAGACCACGTTCCACAACCATAAAGAACAACCGGTAAAATTGTTTTGTATATTATGAGCTTTACGTTCCTTGACACAATTTTTATTCTCTAGAATGATGAATTATAAGTAAAAAATTCATAAGATGCATTATTTCTTACAGTTGATGAACGTCAAAATAATTTAATTATTTTTGAATTTAGTGAGTCGAGTTTGATCCCCGACTGTTTAAGCCTTCATTAGGATTATGTGGCTGAATTCAAAAGCAACGCAGAGGAAATATCAAATGTTCACATTCCCAAGAATTATATTAGAAAGCCTTACTCTTTTAAATTTCAAATAACTAAAACATAGATAACGTATCTTAAATGTATCGAAATATATCTCGGTGACGATAATAAACGCTCTTGACCACGGGTAAGGTTACTTTTAATACATCCAGTATGTACCATGCTCTGTTAGCTACTGACCTGTTGTAGGTAGAGAAGGGGCTGTTGTTGCTTCCGTACCAAGGGTCGTTGAGCGAGTCCCCGGCGTTCCCATCATAACCGTCGATCTCAAGTTTGTAATACTCGCCTTCCGAGTAGATCTTGAAGTGAGAATACTGTGCGAACCTGGAACATGCATTAACACGAGAAAAAATTAGTCTGGAACATGCAATATCACGAGGGTAGGGAGTGAATGACCTTCATTCATTTCATCAAGGCTGGCTTTAATAAGATTTGTTTTTCCTATTTTTTGTTTGTATGCTTTAGTCAATTGTTCTAGTCATTAGCAAATAATGTTCCCCATCCTTCTGTTGGGAGGATGAGTTACGGTTAGCCATGTGTCCAGGAATGAGCAGGACACACACTGATGCAAAACATATATCCTGGACATTAAATGTTGAGAAATTTCTTCAGAAAGGGGATTAATATAATATTTTTTTTGTAACGTCAACTTGGCGCTAATGCTACGTGGGAACTTAAAGAGTGCGTGACGAACCGTGTTGATGCTATAATGAGCCGTTAAGCTCGACCATTAGGTGCTGTCCATTGGTTTAGTCTCGGTAACAATTTGTCAGTTGTAAACATTTCAACGTCGGCTGCCTTCCGCACTCTGTCCTCTTCCGCTTTATTCACACCCTCGACGAAAAACTTAGAGCAGAAATCTGCTTGATGGGCGCAGTAATTCACCCATAAGAAAACATTTATGTTGACCAATAATGCATTGCAAACTTAAAACAGCTGATTATCAATATATTTAATTTTCTATGTTTTATAATCATTGTATTTTTAGTGAAACAAATAAAGAATGAAAGAACGACACACGCTTTTCATTTAAGGTGCGGCAGAAGGGAGCGCGAGTAGTTTTACAGTTTTCATAGCATTAAATTTTTTTAGCCAAAATAAATCAAATATTTCTCCAGTAGCAACATAAAATTTAGTTTTCTGCACATGCTAATATTGATAGATCTTGAATATCTGTCAAGGGTGTCCTGGAGTTTGTCAAAACTTTTTCTCTTTATTTAAAAAGTTTTGACAAAATTCCAGGACACCCTTGACAGATATCCAAGATCTATTGATATTATCATCTGCAGAAAACTAAACTCTATGTTGCTACTGGAGAGATATTTTATTTATTTTGGCCAAAACATTTCAATTCGGTAAAAACTAAAAATACTCGCGTTCCCTTGGACCGCACCTAAAGGGGTCCGTCTCGTTAAGCGAGAAATAGCCGCGCAGATGTCCAGCTCTAACGTAATAATTAATTTTTACTATGTGTTATTTCAAAATATGATTAACGACAAAGTAAAGTCGAAAGATTCCAACAGAGCTGTTAACCCCGTAGTTTGAGTTTTATTAATAGAAAGAATGTGGGAAAATATCACATTAACTCATTTTCAAAGACTTTTTAAGCCTATTTGCGAAGCTATGAGACTCGGCTTGATTAAAAAGGGCTCTAGATTTTAACCTTCATCGAATCCCGGTTGGGTGTACTGAGGGTGATTTTTCCATAATGGCTTTCCACTTTCACTCCCACGAATGCGGATACACCTCCTTTAAATTCAACCTTCCTCATCCTTAACACATTAGCGTAATTAGTACTTAGGCGTATGACCTGAACAGGTAGTAAGACGTGGCGCTAAAAATACTTTAGTAAAATGTTAGACCTTTCATTGACTAACGTAAAAAAAAAAATCCTAGAAGTTTCTTCTAATGGAAGTTGGACTGTAGAAACAACTCCTGGATTTTAACCGATAAGAGAGTGCACGTCGCGTGACATAAGAATCGGGTTTAATTATTGGGTTTACATCTCCAATTGGTATTTTTCAACTGCCCCGCCTTTCTATCTTAATGATTCCGTCCGATGTACCTGGACCTTGTAAGTAAAGAACACCGAGTTGATTACTTCTTTGAGACGACATGCAATGCCATTACCAATTAGAACTATTACATTACTTACGATAATTTAACCTACTCCTCTCGCGTCTTCGATTTATTTTCCCGGAACCACTACTAATTGCTTCTAGACCAGGAAGCGCCACATTCGATGGCACTCATAATGTAGATGTTAGCCTCATAATGCATGTGCATTACTCAACATGGTTAAAATAAATGATATACCTACATTAACAAATTACAATCAACTCCCGATTTTCCGGGGTAATGGAGGGGACGAGTGACGCGGATAATCCGTATATTTAGTAAGACAAGAGATCATCTATCGTGATTGCTTCTATGAACACATCATTATATTTCACGCACTAAGATAATAAAAAAACACTTTAAATCACTGCACATTATGATCTGTATATAAAATATACATCACTTAAAAACGTATGTATTTGTCTTATGTTTCATTGCAGCTGTTTTTATTTTTCCTGATCCCGCTCTGTATTTTCCGTAGCTTGTCAGATAGTCTCATCTTCCTCTTTTAGATAATTAAGCCGGTACAGCCAAAAAAAGGTCCCTCCATAGCCCCCCCTCCCCCCTCCGCACATGAATCTTTTTGCCTCACTGGCCATAGGGATTTATTGAGTTCAACAATCGGTAGGTATTCATCTTCAACGCGCGGCGTTTTTCCAAAACGTATCACCTGCTGTTGGCGATGGCGCGGATAATCCGCCCGGGGGTAGTCGGGAGTTTAGTGTAGTAATCTAATTAATATTAAGTAGATTTTATGCTTTCAAGTAATTTTTGTTAAGTTAATATAAATGTTTAAGCTTGAGTTTAAAAGATATCTAGTCCGACAACTTATATCAGTTGGTAGCGTGTCTGCCTACCGAGCTAAGGGTCCTGGTTTAGGTTCCCGATATAGCCTAAAAGTTTATAATTAGTATAATTGGGATTTCCCTTTTCACACTGATGAATTAACGGTTGGATGTTTTGTCTGTCCAAGATTTAAGAAGTCGTGGGTTGATATAATCATTCGGTTCAGAAAGTGTATGTTCGAGGGTGATAGTAAATTAACTCCCTAAATTAAATTGCTAATAACTTTACTATTTATTGATCGATTTTTGTAAAACAAACTTTATTTTGGAGCTTACAATGTGAGATTGCATGCTATATTAAAATTCAACATAGGTGCCAGCATTTTCCACAAGTATCTCTAAACGTTTGGGAATGTCTGCGACTGCTTTCAGCATAGACTGAGTTGGGATGTTGGTCAGAACCTGTCTAATCTGCTCCTCCAATTGATCCCGAGTTCGAGGCTTGGTGCGATAAACTTACTCCTTTGCCCACCCCCACAAGAAAAAAAAATCGCAGGGCGGGAGGTCATGGCTCTGTGCAGGCCATTCACGTTGACCCAACCAACGTCCTGGAAATTGATCGTCGAGTCAAGCACGCACGGGCAGTGAGTGCAAAATGTGGCGGGGCACCATCTTGCATGAAGATGAGGTTATTGAGGTTGTCCCAAGTTGACACAATAGGCCAAACATAGTTTTGCAACATGTTCAGGTACCGCTATGGATTCATTGTGTCCCGAATGGGCCCACAACCTGTGTGGATGTTATGCCAAACCAAACCGTGACCTTAGGGCGATTTTGCATCTTTTCAGCAGTGACTCAAGGATCCTCTTTCGCCCAATAATGACCATTATGGCGGTTCACAAAACCTCCCACATGAAATATCGCTTCAAATGATGTTGTCAAACAACTGGACCCAGTCGTTGTACCAACCAAGAATGATCTCACCATACTCCACCCGGTGTTCACAGTCTTCTGCGGATAGTTACTGGCAGTAATGTGGCTTCCAAGGGCGAAAATTAAAGTCTTTCTTCAGAACTGTTAAGATTGTGTGACGGGATAGGTAAATTTCACGAGCAGCCTGTCGTGTTGATTTGTTGGGACATCTGCTAAACACATTCTGCACCACTTGCACATTTCCCCCCAACCCGGATGTTGATAGCCGACCACTTCTGCCACTATCTGCTACTGATCCCATACTCATCAGCCTTTCGTGGCAGTTCTAGATGGTCTTGGGATCCAGCAAAGTACGAGTTTCAGGAATGTTCCGCCACCATCGTGTCAAGCGTTGCTGCGCCATGTTCGCCTGCTGACGACTGTTATTCAATTATTACCCTTTAATGTGTAACATACACAAAAATCGATCGATAAAATAGTAAAGTTGCTAGCAATTTAAAATAGGGCGCTACTCTACAACCACCCTGTATTTAAGGTGGGATGTTAGGGTCAGTATTATTACAGTTTTTAAAACAAAAATATCCTTTTTGGACAAAATAAAAAATATTGCCTCAGAATATTTTGTTTAACTTAATGTTATACACTTATTGAATTTGTTACTGTATTTTGATTAAGCAAGAAATAAAAACAATATTTTGACTGGGAACGTGATCTTATCTGAATTTGGTTCTCTTTTTCCTTTGGGTTGTTTAAGGTGTGTGTGTTTTTTCTGCCAACTATTTTCGATGTTATTGTTTCACCTTCAGGACTGTTAGTGTTGAAGGAACATACAGAAACTTGTTCTCTCCTTCACTAAAAGTTACGATGTTTTCTGAATTAAATTTTGTTTCAGACGGACCATCAACGCGGGAGGTGAGTTTTGCTGACGAATCACCCGGGATTGTTTCAACCAACCAGCAAGGTAGCGCATACCTACTCTCTTGTTTTTACGCCCTGGTTTGGTCTCAATCGCCCATTTGATAAAAGAAGTTTTAATTTGTGATGACTTTATGGCCATAGACAAACATTTAACATTTTCCTACTAAAATAGACTTGGATGAAAATAATAGTATTAAGTGTAGGCTACTATAGAACGTCGAATAGTAAATACAAAAATAACATTCTACATGGTATTACACTATCTAACCATCCATTTCCCCGCCGACGCATTCTTCCTTATTTAATATTTGAAACTACAAAATACATAGTCGATACATAAGCGAAACCGCACAATTAGTCGAATTGACAGAAACCAATCGATTAAACGCGAGTGAATTGTCGAGGTCTGCTAACACTACGATAGGTAATCATGATTGTTTATCATTTTTTAACACCAAGGTAACTATTTTTTTTTCTTTCTTTCTTACCACCGCGTCTTAATACCTGTTCGGCTTATACATTTATGTATTTATGGATTAGTAAGGCTATATTTAGAAGAAGTGTACTAGCATTTGCGTTGAGCGAGACTGGAAAATAATTTTGGAAACATACCCTTGATGCACCCGACCACTTTGATCTCCACGTCATTGGCAGTCTATTCTCCTGTGAGAGCAGCACCTTAGTCCATGCGACCACCAAAGAGGGTAAACAATTTTTAATTCAAACTATTGTCTATGGTGCAGCTTTTAAGCTAAGGCCATACTTTAATCGATAAAGGTAAGATTGCTACATGGTGATAGAATGGTCTAAACTCTAAGGCTTTTTTAAAAAGGTTTATTCACTCCCTCCACGTAAATGCGGGTACACTCCGTCTTATTTTAACCTTCCTCATCCCTAAGACACGCGTGTAGCTAGTACATGTGCGTATGACCCGAACGGGTGGTGAGACGCGGTTCTAAGAAAAACAAGATCTAACTGCCGTGGTCGTGTCTAACCTCTTGTTCCCCTCGAAATCCTCCAGCTCTATCCTGAGCATATAGTCCTCGTTGTTGGTCAGCATGTAGATGTTCTCGTTGCCCATCCAGAGCTCCTTGGCAGGGTCGCCGAAACCGTTCTTGTAGTCCGCCCAGTCCCTGTTGAAGTTCTCTCGGGGCTCGCCGAAGTCGTCTCGTCTCTGGATAACCTGCACAGAAGAGGAATACGTTTATAGAGTTGGACCGTATCGTCTCTCGCTTAGTTATTGAGATAGTGCCAATCAGATGTTTCGTTTAGGATCAATATTGATAAAAAACCTTTGGAAATACATGAGTTTGGTGTTTATTGGAATGACCCTATACATCTCTCAGACTTATAAACATTCAAAAATTGAAATTTCAAACTTTTAAAGAACCCAAAATCCACATATTTCAGTTGATAATTTGGAGCAAACTGGTATAGGAGTGAGGAATGTGTCTTTATGAATCAAATAATGTAATTTAATAGGGAGTTCACGGCAGACATTGTATTGTCATTAGTATTTTACTCCTCTCTGGTTTGTTCTCCTACTGCGGACAGCGCCACCAAGTAACGTTATACACAGAAACCAAGTGGGTTGGGTGAGCTAAGGTTCCTCTTTTTACAGTATTAGAAAAAAATAGTTGGCCAAAATAAATAAATTATCGTTTCATTAGATGCGTTTAGCTTTGACATATTAGACCATTTCTCAAAAGTCCTTGAATATCTGTCATGAGCAGTGACGTTTATTCAACGGAAGCAAGGAGAGCAACGCTTCCTTAGAATTAAAGGAAATAAAGAACACAAGAGGAAAATAAAGTTAAAATATATTATTATAAGTAGAAATCTCTTCAATAATAGGCCCACTGAGTTTAGGTAGCAGCTAGCTTTTCTTTCTTAGAGCAAGCAGTTCTTTCTAAAACTGACCAGCCAGCTGCTCTCGCTCACTCTTTATTCCGCCAATCGTTTGTTTCCGGGTCCGTCCGACCCTCATCGGAGAAGGGAAGCAGTGTTCCCCTAGGCGAGAATAGCAGATTAGTTTGCTATCGTGTTTGGTGTATAATCGTACGTTTAATACTGTTAACAAATTTTGTTTAGGTTCTTTAGGTATATTTATTGTTTCTAGATAAAATTATGGTCACTCTATTATAAAATGATATATTTATCGCCAATTTACAGTAAGATTAGTTTTATTTTACAGAATATTGACGCTTGTTTGATCCTACAAGGTAAGCGGTTTGTTTCTTTAGGTGCAGTAGTAGAATGACGAGTGCAGCAGTGGACGAAGACGGCTGCTGTGTCAAAATTAATAAGTAATATGTTTAATCATAATTTTTCGTCCCTGTTTTTTGGCGAGAAAAATAAAATAATTGAAACAGGCGTACCCACTCCATCCTCAAGCAACCTATATAAAAATACTTTGACGTTTCAATACTCAATTTTTTGGAAGAGTACGCTAATTATCGGTATGTTGGATTGTCGGAAAACTATATAGTGGACCTTACTCTTTAGTAATGATAATGGTGTGTAGAATAAATCCGGATTCAAAGCTATTATAGAGCAGGCCAAAGGTCATACTCATTTGCAGCCCATAACCCAAGAGAAAACTTCGTCAATCGTAAACTGACCATTATTATGTCTTTTTATTTGAGTTAGAACTACAATTATATATATAATTTAATGATGAGTAATATTTCTAAGATCACCAATTATTTTGTTTTATTTCATGCACATTTTGTGTCACCCCCTTCCTTTTTTTCCCACGATACTAAAAAAAAGACCAGTGTGAGCTTCCAATTAAACTAGGGTCCATCTGACCCCTCTTTATTGTAGCCTCATTGCTTCACTTTGTCCAGAATTGACCACACGCCACTGGTGTCATGAGTATAGTTGTATTTGACAAGTACTTTTTCAATGAAAAGAAAAAGTTATATTCGTATATTGCGATTATCATGAACAATATAAAAATAACTGTTGAGTTTAACCTGCTTAACAGGCCGAATGGTATAAAAGGCGTCAGCCACTCTCGTGTTAGACTGTCCTGCTTAAGATTGAGAGATCGAATCCCGGTTGGGTCTAATCTTAAATGGTTTCCCAACCGCTTTCCACGAAAATGCGGGTATATTACCTTTATAATCGTTCCTGATCCATACCCTATCAGAGTAATTATCATGTATATATATGTACAACCTAAAGAGGTAAGACGCGTTAAAGAAGAAGAGAGAACCTGTTGAGACTACTACGCGTATAAAATTAAACTAAACGTTTGTATTGGAGTATTATTTCATTTGTTTTGGCCCAAAAGGTAAAAAAGAAATTATAAAATACTGCAAATATATTTTACTTCTCCCCTGCATCCCACGTTAAGAGCACCGTGACTACTTAAAGGGAAATAGCCTCACCCTGCGGTATTTCTTAAGGCAATGGCAGTTCTGAAGCTTCGAAACCAACGAAACAATCCTCAATTAAATAAGAATGTTCTGTTGTTGTCATATTAAAATGACTATTAGTTTGTTTCTTACGATTTAAATTAATCTTAGATCTCATACAGTTCTCTTGAAGCGTCGTTATAAATAAGCCGATTTCATATTTTCATGAATTCTCTTAGAATAATAAAAAATGAAAGTGGAAGAGATTAAATCCCACAGGAACATGCTGATACCAACAACGAGGGCCAATGGGTAAATAATTTTGGAGGTCCTGGATTTGATCTCTGGTGCTTCCAGCATTTTTCTGCGAACCAGTGGTTCTGTATAGGGGTAAATTTAGTCTCGTAACAACTGAGGGGCTATTTGAATAAATAAATAGTGGCATCATCTTTGTCAGCATGCGGCGGTGGTTTGGTCAGTATAACTCGCTTGCGGGCTGACACCATGGAGTTTATTTAAATGCAAATTAATAAAACGTATAAAGGAAAATAAACTAATGAGTGTTGAGTTGGGTAAAAGAAATATCCAGTTAGAATAAAATGATTTAAGGTGACATATTTGGATTTAAAGGTGACATCATCCATTCGTCTGTCTTCTATGGTAGAAAAAAATCACTCATTAAAACGCACGTACTAATTTTTTAAAATGATATTTCTACTTTTTTCAAATATTCCCCCCCACCCCTCCAGTTATTCGTGGTATTTAACGTACACTTTTTGAACCGACTGATTATATCAGCACCTAACTTATAAACTAACTTCAATCTAAAACACACACCATTCAACCCCCGGCCATTATGTGATAGGGGAAACACACATCTCACCAATAAATCTTTCGGCCATGCCATGGATCGAACCCGGGACCCATACTCAGTAGATAGTCACGCTACCGACTGAGCAAAGGTGTCGGACTGTTTCTCACTTAAAAGAGGAGCAAAAAGGTGGGAAAACTAACCGACTCCAGTTTGAAATCAAACAATTTAACTCTAGAAGACAAAATAATATAGGTGGGATTTCTTCACTTAATTTTCACTCGTTAGTTTAGTTTCCTTCTTTAAAAAAATACATTTTCATATATTATAAAATCATTTATCCATAGTTAAACATAGTTTACGTATAAAACATGTATCTTTTCTCACTTTTCACCCACTTCGGTGGCGTAGTTAGCTATCGCGCTTGTTTCATGTTGAGCTAGATTGCCGAGGACGAGGAGATTGAGGCTCGAATCTAACTCGGGGGAACTGGGGACAAAGGAGGTTTCCTGAATGGTTTTCCACTCTACCTCCACGCGAATGCGAGTTCAGTTCCTCTATGTTCCACCTTAACAATACTTAACCCATCAGCGTAATTATTACTGAAGCGTATAACCCGAACGGGTAGTAAGACGCTGTGCTAGGTAAGTTTCTCACTTTAACTGAACATTCGAAACATTAAAGAGTTCGACTGTTTGATTGGTGTCTAACTTTTTGTTTTGGCTTCGCTATAAAAAATGAAAGATCACTGACTTCACAACCAAGTTTCCATTTCTAGAATTGCGCTCAAAAGAGAAATCGAGAGTTCATGATAATAATTGTCTTAAAAAAAAGAGCCGATACAGAGGAGTCTTTTGAAAGGCACAATTTCTTTTACTATGTAGTTTTTTATTTTACAATTTTTTACGTCTGCTCATATAATCTATGGTGTAGATATTTTATTGATTGTCTGTGCCTTGACTAACCAAATTAACTGTTTTCTTGACTCACTCTCTCTCTCTTGATAGTATTTTTGTTGCAGTTCTGTGTAGCATAGTAGGGTTTTTGGTGTTAAGGATGGAGTTTGTGTCAATATTCTTGGGAGCAGATAGACCAAAGGTCGTGCATACGTACAGTCAATCCAAGGACCTTTTAGAAAATACAAAACTTTTTATGGCCAACCTTTACAACATTTTACTTTGTTATTAATATTATTTTATAGTTATTAAGATAACCTTTGGGAAGTGACAACTGTGGATCATCTGACGTGATATATAAATATAGTTTAAGTAACTTTTATAAGTCAAAAAAAGTATCTTCTTATTTAAACTGAGCTGTATTCAATATTAGTAATTCAGACAATCCACCAATCGACCTTAACTAACTATTATTCGTATACTAGGACATTTAATGCCTCCCTACATTATACATATTATTAACTATTAACAATTTAATCTAGGAATAAGGATGAGTAACAAGGTTTAGAGGAAGTACATCCAAATAAACAGGGAAAGATAGTGGTAAAACAACTCTGCCAAGATTTGAACCCTGTACTCTTTGTTACTGTCAAGCCAGTATATTAGTAGATTTACCAACCTAGCGCCTTAGACCATGTGCCCACTAAGGTGAGTAGCTTCTTCGACACATTTTTCAAATTAGCGTCTAAAAACGTGTAATTGGTTTATTTAGTAGCCAGATATTAATTATTTACGAATAATGTGGCTCATGGAACGTAAGTTTGTGGCTGAAAGACTCTCAACTTAGTGACCAGAAAATAATTTGACCATCCTACGCTCAAACCCGAAACCCAAAAACATGAAGTTAAGCCGGGGAAAGAGCTATAACTAAAGTGAAGTAGATTTGCGCGTCGTGGCTCGATATCAAAAGGATTATAACCAGCGTGAAGTTGGTTTGCCCATCGTGGCTCGATATTAAAAGGCTTCTAACTAGAGGGAAGTTTGTTTGCCCGTTGTAACTCGATATTAAAAGGTTTCTGACCTGATTGAAGTTGATTTGCCCCTTGTAACTCGATATTAAAAGTATTCTAACCCAAGTGAAGCTGATTTACCCGTTGTAACTCGATATTAAAAGGATTCTAACCCAAGTGAAGCTGATTTGCCTGTTGTAGCTTGACATTAAAAGGATTCTAACCTGAGTGAAGCTGATTTGCTCGTTGTAACTCGATATTAAAAGGATTCTAACCTGAGTGAAGCTGATTTTCCCGTTGTAGCTCGATATTAAAAGGATTCTAACCCAAGTGAAGTTGATTTGCCCGTTGTAGCTTGACATTAAAAGGATTCTAACCTGAGTGAAGCTGATTTGCTCGTTGTAACTCGATATTAAAAGGATTCTAACCTGAGTGAAGCTTATTTTCCCGTTGTAACTCGATAATAAAAGTATTCTAACCTGATTGAAGTTGATTTGCCCGTTGTAACTCGATATTAAAAGTATTCTAACCCGAGTGAAGTTGATTTGCCCGTTGTAACTCGATATTAAAAGTATTCTAACCCGAGTGAAGTTGTTTTGCCCGTCGTAGCTCTAAAGAACCACACGCAGTGCGGGACACATTCCCCCTGCTATTATGTATTCTGCTCGGTCCAGATGGCAGCTTTGTAGCCTCGCAGCAGGCGCCCCTCGAGCAAATCGGCTTAACGCGAGACCGACCGCGCCCTCGGGATCAGTGCGCTCCACTTCCTCCCCCGGCAGGAGGTCCGCCTTTGTCGCCTCTTTCCCGCGACTTCACAAGCCAAACCTGTCGCTGGTAAGGTGTACTTTCTAAACACAACCAGCAACACCTTTTAAGAGCCATCTCATGGCCAATTAACCGTGAAATTAGATACAAGATCACGCTCGATTCATAAAACTTACCGACGCGACGTGTGGTTTTTTGCATTCTTCATTTGACAATTTAGAGGAATTGAGATCAGTTTTATATATATTTATAAATCTTAAAATAATTGGTTTTAATCTTGTTGTAATTTTTAAAAATATCGTAGGATGGTTTAACTAGTCTCAATTCTACTGGTTTTTTAATTTATAATGTATAAAGAAAACGGCACCAAGCTGTGACGTCTGGTTTGATCTGTATTATCTTCCAAATTTAAATGCGGTCCGTGGGGTGAGACGGGCTCTTTAACACTATTAGGGGTGCGGGGTAAGGGTTTTGCATGGGGGGGGGGGGGG
>CABFOV010000053.1:22450-38838 GCA_902141375.1 Timema poppense
AAATGCAAGTGGGTTCCAACTATTCTTGGCTAACTGAAATGTAAGTGGGTTCCAACTATTCTTGCCGACTGAAATGCAAATAGCTTTCAACTATTCTTATCTGTCTGAAATGTAAGTGGGTTCCAACTATTCTTATCTGTCTAAAATGCAAGGGGGTTCCAACTATTCTTGGCTAACTGAAATGTAAGTGGGTTCCAACTATTCTTGTCTGACTGAAATGCAAATAGCTTCCAACTATTCTTATCTGTCTGAAATGCAAGTGGGTTCCAACTATTCTTGGCTAACTGAAATGCAAATAGCTTCCAACTATTCTTATCTGTCTGAAATGTAAGTGGGTTCCAACTATTCTTGTCTGACTGAAATGCAAATAGCTTCCAACTATTCTTATCTGTCTGAAATGCAAGTGGGTTCCAACTATTCTTGGCTAACTGAAATGCAAATAGCTTCCAACTATTCTTATCTGTCTGAAATGTAAGTGGGTTCCAACTATTCTTGTCTGACTGAAATGCAAATAGCTTCCAACTATTCTTATCTGTCTGAAATGCAAGTGGGTTCCAACTATTCTTGGCTAACTGAAATGCAAATAGCTTCCAACTATTCTTATCTGTCTGAAATGTAAGTGGGTTCCAACTATTCTTGTCTGACTGAAATGCAAATAGCTTCCAACTATTCTTATCTGTCTGAAATGCAAGTGGGTTCCAACTATTCTTGGCTAACTGAAATGCAAATAGCTTCCAACTATTCTTATCTGTCTGAAATGTAAGTGGGTTCCAACTATTCTTGTCTGACTGAAATGCAAATAGCTTCCAACTATTCTTATCTGTCTGAAATGCAAGTGGGTTCCAACTATTCTTGGCTAACTGAAATGCAAATAGCTTCCAACTATTCTTATCTGTCTGAAATGTAAGTGGGTTCCAACTATTCTTGTCTGACTGAAATGCAAATAGCTTCCAACTATTCTTATCTGTCTGAAATGCAAGTGGGTTCCAACTATTCTTGGCTAACTGAAATGCAAATAGCTTCCAACTATTCTTATCTGTCTGAAATGTAAGTGGGTTCCAACTATTCTTGTCTGACTGAAATGCAAATAGCTTCCAACTATTCTTATCTGTCTGAAATGCAAGTGGGTTCCAACTATTCTTGGCTAACTGAAATGCAAATAGCTTCCAACTATTCTTATCTGTCTGAAATGCATGTGGGTTCCAACTATTTTTGTCTGACTGAAATGCATGTCACGCAGTAAATGTTTGAATTCCACTCTGTGGTTTGTTTCTCTTCACTAATTTAAATTACAAAGGAGGAGGGGGTAGAACCAATATACAAATATGGCGGACAACGCCTTGGTTGTGTAAATGTTTGTTCTGTATTTAAATATAGTGGGGTGTAGCGTTAGAAGTAGCCAAGCGGACTCTTATTTAAACTGGTCACATGGATATGGTGCCCCGCTACTCTTTCATAAATCATAAGACTCGTTTTCCGTCCAATATGAGATCAATACAATATATTTTAGCGTTTTTAAACCCGTACTTCGCGGAGCCCTTGGGTTCCGTCATAGTTATCTCGGGCTTCGTGACGCAATTTTAGAATATTGTTTATTTGTTTTTCACGCGATAAAATAGGATAATTAATTAGGATTACCAGTTTCTTCGATTTTGAATAGAGGACATTTGCCAAAGGTGCAGCCAAAACATGGTATGATTTTCCGTTTATTTTATACTTTTAAAATTTAACTGTCGTTATGTAGCAAAAAAAACAACATGACCTAGCGTAACCGACCGCGTATACAACCAGATCATTATAGTGACCAAACCAATAAGGCTTTCTAGCCGGTGTAACGTCATAACATAATCAGTTTTATTACTACACAGGTCAGTGTTACACAATATTTCGATGATTGTGTTACAACTCCAAGTAATAAGACTCATGTGGGCGACACGTACAACAAATTGTTTAGTATTACACAAAGTGTGACGCGACCACATTTGAACCCTTTTTTATTCCGTGTCGGCTCATTATTTCCTAATGATGTGTCGTTTGAGGCTAGTTAACCTGCAATTTATGTAACGCGGCTCCACCCTACTTACCCCCCCCCCCCCCCCCNCCCAAGTGTGAGAACTCTATCGGACACCAATTATTGTCCGACAACCCTCGCGTGTGGGAGAGCGAGAAAGCCACTATAAAAAGTCGCCTCGTATGAATACTGTAATTACGCCGATATTAAGCGTGGGCTTATTGTTGTGCGATATAGTGATTTATGATCGCTCTCTTTCCAATCGTGTGTCGGTGCTTATTATTAGTATTATTATTATTATTATTATTATTTTGCTAGTGGCTGCAACTTACGCAACTGTGCGTAGGGTCACGGACCGTTCGGGAAAGTGCAAAAAAATGTAGAAGGTGGGGGGATGTAGGAAACGTCGACAAATCGTCAGTGTTTTTGCAATTTTTATAGCAAAACTTTTTTTTAGGCCAAAATAAATAAAATATTGCTCCAGTACAAACATAGAGTTTATTTTTCTTCACTTAGTAAAATCATCAGTAGTTGAATATCTCTTATGAGCATAGCGGCATTAGATGAGAAACTTTTTAAATGAAGATGAAAAGTTGTCAATAAATTCCAGGACATCCTTGACAGATATTCAAGAACTGTTAATATCACCATGTGAACAAAATTACTCTCTTTGTTTCTACTGGGAAATTATTTGATTTATTTTGACCAAAAAAGTTTCGATATACAAACTGCAAAAAAATTACCTTTTCTCGCGTCCCCTACATCTCCACTATTCATTGAAAACAGGTAAATGCCAAGTTTTAGTTGTTTTTTTTCAATTAATGTTGGTGGTCGAAAGTGGGCTTCCTACAAAAGTCAGGACCAATATTGGTATCTTTTTACTCTTTAATATGGAGGAAATATTATAATTGCAATTTTTTTAATAAACTGATGTGTAGTTACCAATTTTTATCAAAATTGTTATTGCCGATTTCGAGAAAATATTTGTTTTCTCTATTCATTCTTAAGTAAATTATCCTTAATTTTAGGGTTAGGTTGATAATTAAAAAAAACAGCCCGCTGGGGAACCTTGTGAAAACCTGGTTGGTTATCCAGCCCCCTCTCCCTTTCCCCCTTGAACCTATTCCCATTCTCCCTTTTCGCAAATGCGTGTTCATTTGATCTACATTTTAACTCCCTCACACCTATCGCATCAGTATGAATACGAGGATAGCCCGTAAGGGTGGTCAGTCACGGCGCATACAAGAGAGAAAAGAAAGTTTCCTGTCCACTAAACTGTAGAGAGTCTGGTGTTTTTATACCATTGAGATACTTTATTTCTACTTTCGACCTTCATTGATATGTGATCCTTAATTGACATTTAACTATCTATTTTATTAAATAAAGTTAAGAAAATTGCGAGGATTAAACATGCGCATCGGCGTTTTTGCAAATGAAACTATTAAGAGCGTGCATCACATACCAATCAACTCTGTAATACAGTCGGCTAGAAATCGTAAATGTACACGAACACTATTGCAGGTGGATCATTTCTGATTAAACATGAATGGAGTTAATAGATACGTTCCTAGTACTATTTTTTTTAACCATCAAATGTTATTTGGACAAGCTAAATTGAAAAGGTCGTTTTTGACCATTTTAGAATGAATGGCTACACAGATAAACTGTGTACATATCTTGTGTCATAATAGGGACATACTCTAGTTATTAACAAGAAACTTTGTAGCTTCGTCCCCCATCGTCACCGCAGAAAATGTCGAGTAATCATTCAAATACGAATGCATTGGGGTGGTCTAGTGGTAAGGTGTCGGACTTCTGTGCTGGGGGTCCAGGGTTCAATCCTCGGTCCCGGGACATACTTATCTGATTGCAAAACCCTTCCTTCATCTATGACAAGACTTGTATTAATCACAACTTGTGAATGTGTGTAATACCAGGCCTCCACCGTGGTTCGGTTTCCACGTTAAACTGTAGGTCCTCCATTTCATCTCACAATCACCATACCATTACACATTAAGCGTAAGTGCGTACAACGCGAACAGGTAGTAAGACGCGGTGCTATTAACAACAACGAATGCATTGCACACATTTCTAGCATATCTTAGATCTTTTCTTTTCTCCTTTACTCCCATATCTCGCGCGAGCCGGGAGCTGATTTGGTTCTGCTATGATGAACGCTCTTAAGAAACAATTATTAATCTCACAAATGCAAGCATTGGTTAGTTACTAGCTTCTTTAAACTAGTTCAACATATTAAAACTCCATCTTAGACTCTGCCTTAAACTATGAGTGAAGAATGACCATGGGCACGGAACGAATCCTGGATAGCTCAGTGGTAAGAGCATTGGCGTACTAAGCCGAAGGTCCCGGGTTCGATTCCCGTGTCCAGGTGTCATTTTTCAATTTTCAGAATATGATATTAAAACTAGTTTCATTAGATGAGACTAATACGCCAGCTTAAAGTTTTTTTACTAGGAATAATGGTATTAAACTGATCTAATTACCGTCATATTTAAAAATTGATCCCATTAGACTAATTACAGGCCTATTCAACTGGATTTTTTTTATGTAAGCAATAAAATTATGTCCTGCTAATTAGTTCCCCTACTTGTTTATTTTTGAAACGCGGGTGTATACAAACTCTACTTTCAGGACATGATGTAGTCTAGGAATGTATTCCTTCCTGTTGGATGGAGATTTTTACTAACATATTGTGTCTCTCTTCTGAGCTGAGGGTCCCGGGTTCGATTCCTGGTATGCCCGAAAAATGTATCATTGGTAAAATGTGGGTTTCCCGTTTGACAGTGATGAATCAACGGCCGTAGGGCTGGGTGTTGTGTTTGTTTTATATTTAAGCTGGTTTATAAGTCGTGTGCTGATATAATAACTAATCGGTTTAGAAAGTGCACGTTAAATACCTTAAATAATTTAAAATACTTACTAAACGTTTGGCCTATACACTTAAAAGTCTCGCTCATATAGTAGGGATGTGGAAAAAGTATCGAGACTCTACGAATATAGATTTTTTTTCTATATTAATACATTTATACTTAATAATTTTACTCTCATAACCCTTATACTATACTTATAACGTTATCGAATCGATATCATAAGAAAAAAATAATTTAGTTATAATTTATCTACTTAATTTTGTAATGCAATATAGTTAAGATATGAGTGTAGGGGACGTGAAAAAGGGTATTTTTTATGTTATAATAAAACTTTTTTTGCCAACATAAATAAAAAAAAATTGCTTCACTACAAACATAGCTTAATTTTCGTCACATGATGATTTCAAAAGTTTTTGAATGTTCGTCATTAGAATAGCAGCATTAGATTACTTTTTAAGAAGAGAAAAATATGTCATTAAGGTCCAGGACACCCTTGACAGATATTCTAGAACGGTTTAGGTCACCATGTGAAGAAAATTAAACTATGTTTCTTCTGGAGGGAGATAAGATTTTTTTTACTAAAAAAAGTTTTGATATAAAAAATGCCAAAACACCTTCTAGCGTCCCCTATACTCCCCCCTTTAGAGATTAGCCTATTTAGAGACCGATTAACTGAGAAATTAGTTAAAATATTACCTGGAAACGCATATATGTGTTTTTTTTTGCCAAATTAATTTGACAACAGCGTAAGTATAGTTTTAATTAGGTTAATATATTATTTTTAAATTTTAAAGAAAACAAGTGTTCAATTTTATATTATGTAGGCTATGTTTTAAAATATGGTAACACTTTTTCATTGTTTTCAATTCTATTAGAATACATGAAACCGCAGAAATGATGCGACGTATGTTTCGAGCTGTATTATCTACCTAACTATGTGTTATCCGGAGGTTGAGGGAGGGTGAGGCGGGCTCTTAATAATCTTAGCACCGGTGGGCAGGACAGGACAGGCGTCAAACTCGTCTAGTCTTGTTTGCCGATGACGGGGAGGTTGGTATTCTAATATTGACTGATAATTCTGAGGGTTTTTCTAAATAACTTCCCATTCTTATTCCACACAAATTAGATACATTTCTTCCTCATCCCTCCCCCATTTGTGTAAATATGCGAACAGCCCGTGTGGGTATTAAGACGTTATTCGCGCGCGCGCGGGCACACACGTATACGCACACACACCTAGCATAAGGAAGCAAAATGAGAAAGTAAAATTTTAAATACTATAGCTGTATCAACATTCATCCAGAGAGATGATGGAAAAACAACAAAGAGTAAAAAAAATCCACCTGATCGGCATCGGCATTGGACTCCGGCCTATCGTCTCAAAAGTTTGCCACAGCATTTCTTTGTCTATTTATTCCTGCGGGTGGTCTTCAAAATATCAACTACAAATCCATGTAGGCTACTACTATTTTTTTAATTATTCATGTATTACATACTTTATAAATCAACAAAAACTTGGACCTAAGAATTGAAAATAATTGCTTGAATACTTGTGGATTTTTCAAGGAATTGAATTTATTAATTAATATTATAAAACGTCATTTTATTCTATCAATAATACAAAAGGTTAAAATGAATATAATTAAAATAATATACTTTAGTTTGCCTACTTTTTTTGGGTATAAAATATACCTAGATAATGTTTTACAATTAGATATAAATATAAATTGTAATTTTAGCAGAAATGATATTTCTGTGTTTTTTTTAAAGTGGTATTCTCATGGTGTAGGCCGTGCGTTCCACAAGCATCTAAACGGTATTTCTGATTTTCTTTTTGATTCTTAACATTCTTCTTAAGAATATGAACGTCAAGTTTAAAACATTAAAACATTATTTACTTGATATTGGCTCAAACGATTTTGATTGAATTTAATCTATAAATGAACGGATCCGAATCTAGCCTCATGTTATAGGTCTGTACCCGATATTATTGATACGCATTGCTTTGTGCAGGGGTGGCCAGACGTTTTTATCTTGGGATCTAATCCAGAGAAGAAAAATCCTTTGCGTTCTGCTACGGAACCAAAGGGTTATATGGTTTGTTTCTTTGGTAAAAATAAAAACCCATTTTTTGTTCTTTTAATAGTAGAATAATATTGCATATAAAAACTTATAGTCCTTTCACACTCTGAAATCGAGTTTTTCATCAAACCACATAACACAAAATTTCCCCGAAAAAAGTATTTTCTCTTTAAACACTTGACTATGAAATTACTGTCCGAAACGAAGGCAGAATTGTAAATGGGCATCAGTCGGACAGCTTCGGTATTTAGATTTTTTTAGTGATGATTTGAGAAAAATCTGCAAGACCGCTCTTTAATTTTTTTTCTCTCAATTTAAAAAAAAAATCGACCAAACTAGCGGCCGCGGTTGACCGGTAGATCGCGATCTATTGTTTGGCCACCTCTGCTTTAGTGCACACACTTGTTGAGCTACATTTGATATAAAGCAATTTTTACAATTTTATTTACTATCCATCATAAATAGCACAGTGGGAAGTTGGAAAAAGGTATGCTATATTTGACTAACCGAGGAAGCTTTGGGTTCAATCCCAAATCTGTACACTCCGTTTATCATTCGTAGATGAGAGCAAGCTTACCTTGCTTGGTTCCACTATGACAGGGTATAGCTTATAGGATAGGACCATGGCGTAATCAGTCAAAATAAGAATGCTGCCTTTCAGGGCAAACAGAACAAACCTAGATATTTTTTCATTAATTGATCTTCATCCATTTACAGGCCAGAACATCTAGCCTACCTGTAACTAAAATTCACCCAAACTTTGTGTTCTAAGATATGTTACTAACAGTCCGAACGAGAAGTATACCTAAAACTCATGACACCAATGGCCATATTTATAGTCTAGATTAGGTCCTCAGTCCATCCCCAATTTGACCTGAACTGACTTTTATTCGTAAACCGGGAATTAGGTTGACTCCAGAGACTAAGGGTCAGTTTCATAGTCGAATTTAGCACGCCTCAAGTGCGGCGCTACACTAAATACAAGACGACACCTACCTAAACCAGAATGGAATGGGCCAGTTTCCTCTGCGAGAACTGCCCATTCCATTCGAGTTTAGGTAGGTGTCGTCTTGTATTTAGTGTAGCGCCGCACTATAGGCGTACTAAATTTGACTATGAAACTGGCCCTAAACTATAAATACGGCCCTGAACAAATGTTATAGTAAGGGTCATGTTTGCTCCTAACTCACCGTCCAGCCTCCTTCGGCGACCTCTTGCTCGCAGTACACCTTGAGAAACCAGTAGGTGGTGCCTCGTATCTGCAGGTAATACACGCCGGAATCCCTCATGCCAGCGTTCAGGAGGTCCACACACGAATAGCCCTGAAACATCAATAGGGTAAGGGGTTAGACTTACAAGGAAATGTCCCTAGGATATGTAATGCCTTCGTACCTGCATTTTGTAACCCTGCAACATGACAATATTGTGGCTAGGATGTAAAAGGGCATGCAAGAGTCGGGTTCTGCAAATGATAGTTATGAGTTTGTATATTGAATAATCAGTATGGGGACGACGTTACCTACTTGGTGAACTCGAAGCTATTTTGCGAAGTGGGTTGCATTTTAACTTGATGCACTCATGCAGTCAAAGCACTGTCACACTTAGACACCACTATACGAAATAAAAAGAGGAAATCAGTAGTTCACCATTCAAGACCACTAATATACCTGTCGCTAGAATTTCCCCTCTTTCACTCACGAGTATGCACACTTGCACATTTGCACCTGGACTTTATTGACTTGCATTATATATATATATATATATCCTGTTCTATATATACATATGTTTTTCACGGACGTTTTTAAAAAAAATCTATATTCTGGCAGGAATATTCTTACAAAACATTTACTTACCGTGACGTTAAAGATAGTTAACGTCACTTCCTTAATCACTATGTTGTAATTTTGTCACCTTTACACACGTTAATTGCCTGCATAGCATGTTTATTCTCAATTTTAGACTTGAGAAATGCGATACTTACAATCAATAATATAATTGGTAATATAGTAAAAAATTATCAATGTTGACCGGAAAAAAATATTTCTTTATTTTATAAAAGGCCAAATTAGACTTTACCAGGTATCTTGTTTTTAAAATCTCATCATTGCATGTTTCATATGATCAGTTTTTACTTTTTTATTCGCCGGATTTTTTTTGTGTAGGTAAATATTTAAGTCCTACTTGTGTACTTGTAATTTCCTCTAAGGTGCCGTTTCTAGGACTTCACACATTTCAATTCCTGCCTGGTTTCATAACCAGCTTATGCTGTTGTTTTTGGCCATTCCTAAAACACGCTCTTTTGGTTAAGTAGTTAAAAAAGACGTAAAAAATGATGATTCTGGTTCGAGCTCTAGGGGGCGCCAAAATAGTGTAATGTTTGTCTTATCTTATTAAAAAAAAATTACCACCGCGTCTTACTACCTTTTCAAATGTTAAGTTTGTATGATAACTACTATAATGGGGTAGGGATGAGGAAGGAAGCATTTTATAGATGTCTACTCGCATTTGCATAGAAGGAGAAGAGGAAAACAAGTAGGTAAAAACACCCTCGGTAGACCAAACGGGACTCGAACCCCGATCTTTACTTAATCAGCAGACCAGTCCAACACGAGAGTGACACCTTAAACTATTTGGCCACTAAAGTGGTTCTTATATTATACTCTTATCTTACAAGTTAGTGAAGCTAGGCTCAGACGTTCTATCTCTGGTTAGTTAGTCTATAATCTGTATTTAGAAAGTAGCCGACAAAAACCTAAAAAATATAAAAAAAATCCTCAACGAACACAACGGAGTTGTTGGCGCCTTGAGCTTCCTGATTGTGATGGAAAACAAATCACTAAGCCAACACACGAAGCTTTCCCCGGACGATTATCCTTTCGGTACAGCACACGCCCAAAGCGTCTAGATGTCAGTGTTCTTTGGGAACTGATGTTTCCTCTTTGGCTTGATAGTTACCGCACATGTAGTGTTGGTAATGTTGTCATAGGTAAGTCGTACTGAAGCTGCTAGCGGCACTGGCTTCCATCAGCTACAATTTCTAAAATATTCAGTAAAGGGAAACATTTCGCAGATTGGTTTATAGCCACGCTACTCATGGGGAGGTTATTTGTCTAATATTTCCGATGTTTCTCTAAGGTATCTATATAATTTTTAAATAACTTATCTACAATATTAATTACTCAGTCTCTGGCTTATGAACGTAACTGGTTATTCTTTTTCATATAGTTTTGAATCTCATCAGGTGAAAAAAAAAATCAAGTTAATTATCTTAGGACCAAAATACGGTATGTCAAACTATGTTGCAAGCTGTCAATATTTGTAATCAAAGAAAACAAACAAACCTCGGTGTTGGCAAATATTCTGACATATGATCTTTGGTGTGGCATTTTTTTGTCAACACTTTGCTTTTTATTTAGTTCTATTTCCTTAAGATACCCTTGGATTTATTGATGTAAATATGTAAAATAATTATCCTACTTTCTATATATATTTTTTTATCTGGCGAATGGTTTTCGACATGATTCAGATGTTGAAAATGTCGGCTTATATCGCCACAAGGTCCATTTGATTATACTCGAATTAACCAACTTATGATATGTGGATTGACAACATAATTAATTTGGACGCTTCAATGCCAGTATTGCATAACTAGCAATTTAAATGATCTAACCTTATTGAAAGGAATGAGAACAAATCATAATAATGGACTTCGACAGTATTTTCTTGAAGAGATAATGGGAAACCATATTACCGTAAGAAAAAAATCTTAATGCAGTTGGATGGAATTGACTATTGGCCCTTGCTCACAACTAATTCTCATTAACTCAATTTTTTGTCACCCGCCTATAATTGATTGTATTTATATTTTTAGTGAAACTTGTGTTATTTCCCGTGAAGACTATCCGTTTATTATTCAATAATTTACAGTAAAAATACCACCAGTTATTTGGGTTCTTATTTTTTATGGTAAATAATTTAGTAACTATTTCAACATTACTCGTATTATTAATTTCTGATCAAAACTAGGTTAGACGAATGCAATTATAGTCGTGGCTGTTAGCCGGATTTATTATTTTCACTTGAAGCATTAATAAAACTGACAAGTATACGCCCTTTGCCTCTGGCAGCCATTCATCTCGGTGCTGACCACTTTAAGACTTGGGGAATCCTCCAGGACAAAACCATCATGGTAGACTAGTTGATCTAGGATGGAGTCATTCCCTGAAGCCAGAACTGTGATATAAATATATTTCAAAAAGGGGGTGTGTCTTTTATTTGTGTGGTTATTGAATGTTCTATGTGCGTTTGCTTTAGATTTTGAGACGATGTAAAAAGTGCTTTATGAAAGCTATTGATTATTCAGGCTCGAGGTCAAGGAGGGGAAAATATCAGAATAAATATCCCTCCATTTAACACGACTTGGGGTTAATATTATGTACGACTATCATGTTGAACTTTTTCTACGTCGTATTAACTGAAAATAAATATGACTTTATTATCACCATCTTATTTTCACTTTGCGTTATTTATTTTTTCCTTCCCCCTTAAATCTCACTCATATGTCACATTATTCATTCTTTATTTCTCTTTAAAAAAATTCATAATCTATTTTAGTGTCGGGTCCTTTCTTCTTCCTCACTGCCATTACATTTTCCTTGCTTTCACACATTTCTATTTCTTTCTCTCTCTCTGCTGGTCCGGAAGCTTGTTCCCACTTTAGGTAATATGTCAAGGTGCACAGTTAAGACAAATTGATGATCCGTGCTGTTGATGGTAGAAGGGCGGGCGTGGTACATCGTATTTGAGCTCGGAAGGTCGGCAAACACCTCCTCTTTTCTCTACTTTCCTAATAGTTTTCACAATTATTGATCTCTTAACTAAACCAAACTTTCGTATGAAAAAATCTTGTTAATGTATTATTTCGGAATGTTTATGGAAACACATTTTTCGGCTAAAATAAAAAAATATTGCTGCAGTAGGTGCAGAGTTTAATTTTCTTCACATGGTGATATCAACAGTTCTTGACTATGTCAAAGGTTTCCTGGAATTTGATGACAACTTTTTCTGTTTATTTAAAAAGTTTCTTACTTAAACCCGCTCTGTTCATGACACATATCAGAAACTTTTGATTGATATCACAATGTGTGGAAAATTAAATTCCTAAGTTTCTACTTTTGCAATATTTTATTTATTTTGGTCAAAAGGTTTTGCTCTAAAAACTGCAAACATATTTCCCTTTATTTGCATTATCTACATTACCATCTTAAACGAATTATGGCCTATGGGTTGGCTAAAACTTTTCGTTAAACCTTAGCAGAATTTTATTTGAATGATATTTATTCATAATTTCTCAACTGGCAACTAAACATCGCATTATTGGTTACATGTTCATACAAAAAGAAAATATATACTGAGATTCTTAAAAGCTGTGGGTATAGTCCGCTCACCGTAACGGCGGACTTAACTGTCATTTGAAAAGCTATTAAAACTTATTCCAAATTCATCCAACACGCAAATATTTTTAGTCACTCGCTCAAGTTACGCCAATTTGATATTCAAGCGGTGAAACAGATTCGCGAGGCATATTAGTATGGGATTGTTTTTGTTAACTTTTTAACTGTCATAAAAAGCCAAAGTTAATGTTAATGGACTGATTTAGGTTGCTTATTTAACATAGTATTTTGGTAATGTTTAAAATGTTTTACACCGGTAGAATTGACTCGGTCCAGCAATCTCGACTGTCTTGATAATCTATCATCCGAGATTTGGGTGTACCAGAGGATGGTTTTCCGCCTTCTGAATTTCATTGAGTTTCTTTCCATCCTTCCTTTACGCGAACTTTGAGGCACACCCTCGTAATTTATCTTCCTCGTCCTAAATGAAACAAACCCGAAAGAGCTCTTTAAAACGAATAGACTTTACTATAAAGTAAACATTATTTTGATCATTTTAATGAGTTATAGTTAAAAATATTTGTAAAAAAGTATATTGTTTATTTCTTTGAAAACTAGACAAGATAATTTATTCTCAAAGGAAAAATACAACAAAAAAGGATTCAACGAGCTTGACTAAAGAGTCGTCGCCCCGAAACACATGATTTATATGTGTTGCATTATTCATGTAATAAAGTGTTTATTGATGGTTAAAGCCACCATAAAATTGAACAGATTATTTAATTGTTTTACCTTTTTTAAAGAAAAATTATTCTTTTGTTTCATCCCGTAGTCTTGCGAATGCTCCCTCTCACTCGCGCTCATTGTTTTGCCAGTGAGCATATAAATAGAAATGGAATACATTATTTTAATTTATACCTGGAAAACGACCTTAATGGGGTTTCCTTGGTAAATTAATAAGTGTTCTATCGTTTCTTCAAGCGATAAAAGTTGAATTGGTTGGATGAAGGATACGTTTTGGAAGGACGTAGCTACGATCTACCATTAGAGTTACAAATCTCGTGCAGGAATTTGGCTCTTGCTTGATATTGAACACAATCGTATTATATTTCTGGTGGTATTAGTTTTACTGCCTCTTAGGGTTAATATTGGTCAACACTATGTATAAAGTAAAAATATATTTATATTTTACAGTAAGTTTTCAATGTATCTGTACAGTAAATATTGATTTCCCCTTTAAAATAACACGATAAATCAAATTAATGAAGTTTCAGAGGGAGATCTGTATTATTTAGAGTACCCTTACCTTACCACTTTACCTCCACACCCTGACTACGCTATTGGTGAGATCACGACATAATGCAGACCCTATTCTGTTAGCATTAGATGCTTTTCGTGAATTACAACTGATAACCAGATCCCGGATTTTGATGATATGTCACATACAATGCTAATTTGTGCATAAACTTTATTCATGATCTCTTTGTTGTGTAAATATATATTTTATAGGTACATTTTTGGTGATTTTATGTCATTTTGAAATTTTAGGTCACGGTTCTTGGTGTGCTTCATTTTTCTATAATTGTAAGGCATTTTTTGAGTCTTTCCGAGGTATTCATGTTGAATAAGCATATTTTTAAATATTATTGATATTTTATGAATGCATACTTTTTTCGGCACACTTGTCGGAATGAGAAGATAACTCGTCATTCTCTTTGCTCGTATGATTGTAAAATACACATTCCTGGTGAGGCACTGCAACTAATCTGGAGAGGGTTGCGTTAGGAGGGGATAGCTATTATCTCTGAAGCAGATATATGTAAATGAATATTAAAAGGTAGAAGAAAAAAAGGAAAATAAAAATAGTAGAAAGGTCTCGGATTATGGACACACATTTGTTAACATTTATGAAAGTTACTTTGCTCAAGATTTAGATCGGCAATAAAAGGTTTTACATTTCTGGCTAGAAAGTGGGCCTTTATTATTGTTTTATATAGGGGCCTATTTTTTTTTCTTTTTTGTAGTATTAAAAGTAAAAAGTTGGATCTATTTTTACTTAAAATATGAAAATAATGCATTTTTTTTTCACAAAATGGTGCCTTCAACATTCTCAATTTGGCCCGTAATCAAATGAGTTAGACACGCCTGCTATAAAGTCTCGTCTACGGCCGATTCTACACCAGCAGTTAAAACGCGGTGGTTTTGCCGCTAGCCTACGCCCTCAAACTCTTGAATATATACCTGACGGTCAAAACGCTACTGATTCTACACGAGCGGTTTAAATACCACGGGTGTTGCTTCCACTTGTGCAGATTGGTTTAAAAATGGACATTGTACAGGTCAGCTGTATTGCGGGACTTATTTTGTTGGAGGAAACTCAAACAAAAACAAAAAACTGGCCAAAGAGACATTGGTGGACTAACCCCACATTATCGAACCGTCTCTCAAAAGGACAGTTTCACATTATGTTCATGAATCACAGAATTTACCCAGAGAAGTTCTTTTTTTATTGTAGAATATCTGTGGTTTCATTAAATGAACTACTTGGTTTAGTGAATGAAAATATGTTGCAAAAAGTTATACCATCTTGAGGAAAAGTATTTATTATTCCTGCTGAAAGATTTGTTGTGACATTGACGCACAACTGCCTGTTCACGCCTGGTGTACAGTAGCCCCATGGCTTCTTTGGTGGTGACTGATAGTTCACAGCTGACAGCTAAAAGTTTTTAAAAGTTATCAGACCAAATTATGTATTCCTACGCCGAAACATATGATTTGTAAAAACAAGTGTTTAGCAGCTGTCACTTTTGACAGTGAAAATGTAGGTATATACCTAAATGTTGACTGTCAGAAGTCAGCTGTAAGCTGTCAGTCAGCATCAAAGAAGCCATGGGGCTTACTGTAGTTTGATTCGCGTTTCTACCGCTAGGCGGTTTTAACCCCTCCAGAGTGGCGGTCAAACGCTGGTCTAGATACAAACTTATTTTCTAACTTGATAACAAGGGTTTCATTCAAAGGCACGGTTGCTAGCGTTTTAACCGCTAGTGTAGAATAGGCCTAAAATCAATCGGACTCGTAATATTGTCTGTCTACAATAACACAAGCAAGCGCGTCTTTCGGACCCGTTTGTTAAAAAATGGAACATTTTATGTGTCTTACGTTTATTTAGTTAATTTGGCTTGCGTTCAACCAATCAGAAACAAATATAATATGTGCACGACCCTATTCAACTAATGCAATTAGCTATTTGGTCTAGAACAACAGTTTGGGTAAAAATATATGTTATTTTATAATATTATTAATAGTTTAGATTTTTTATGGGCCTACATTAATTTGATTATGTTTAATTTGAATTTGTAAACTTTAATATGATTATGATGGAGTCATACTATTATTAGCACCGCGTCTTACTATCTGTTCGGGTTGTACGCACTTACACTAATGTGCAATGGTAGGGTGATTGTGAGATGAAATGAAGGACCTACAGTTTAACGTGGGATCCGAACCACGGTGGAGGCCTGACACTCCACACATTAACAAGTTGTGAATAATACACGTCTTGTCAGAGGTGAAGGAAGGGTTTGGCAATCATATAAATCTGTACCGGGATCGAGGATTGAACCCCGGACCCACAGCACAGAAGTCTGAAACCTTACCCCTAGACCACCAGGTCATCCGGAGTCATATTGATTGAAATTACGTCTCCCGACACAGCTGACTTCTGACTTCTGACAGTCAACATTTAGGTATATACCTAAGTTTTGACTGTCAGAAGTGACAGCTGCTAAACACATGTTTTTACAGATCATATGCCTCAGCGTAGGGATACATAATTTGGTCTGGTAACTTTTCAAAGCCGTCACTCAGCACCATAAAAGCCATGGGGCTAGTGTATACAGTCTTTGTTTAGGTAGAAAACAAACACAACACATCTTGTGAGAGTGGGTGCGACTTATTGAAGATAAGCCATTAGTGGTGTAGGATAGAGCGCACACACACACACACACACAC
>CABFOV010000053.1:39532-67916 GCA_902141375.1 Timema poppense
CCATCTTTAACACCTTAGTGGACAATGCATGCCTGGAGCCATCTTTAACACCTTAGTGGACAATGCATGCCTGGAGCCATCTTTAACACCTTAGTGGACAATGCATGCCTGGAGCCATCTCTATCCCCTTAGTGGACAATGCATGCTTGGAGCCATCTTTAACACCTTAAGGAGTCATGGTATGCTTGAACCTATTTTGAACCCCTTAGTCTCGTTCCTTCATCGGTGTTGCCATTTAAAACACAAAACAAGTTTTCAAACCAAACTTCTTAGCTATTATTTTAGTTAATCTTTTAAAACTTTTGCAAAAGCTTTTCTTTTTATTTCAATGCAAGAAATATAACTATTCAAATAACTTGGGAATGAACATATCATGAAATATGTTCCCATCAGTACAAGCTTATAATCTACAAAGCCGAAACTATAATATATATACAAATAAACATTATAATTACCACCCAAATAATAATGAACACATTCTTAGCATATTCAACAAAATGCGCTATTTAATTACAAATTGGGTGGATAACGGCTAAGGTAGAGTTTTAGTTTGTTGCTGTTACTGGCGTTGCATAATGATTAGGTCAGTTACTTTTCGTTTGGATTAAGATTAATGTGATTACTTTTAGTTAGGTCGCGTGTGCTATCACATAATTATTTAACTGATTTATTTTAATATGAATGCGGTATACCCACTTCTTCATAAAATATTTATGGTTTGTTTGTAAATTTACATGTGTAGTGTTAGTTTCGCGTGGTCTCGTTTGAGATAAAACATTATTTTGTAAATGGGGTTTAATGCGCAATTTGGTTCTAACTATTAGCCACGACATTCACAAATCTCTCCCAATTAGTTGGTTTTCTTTGAGAATTTTTTCAAAAATTTGTAATAAACTGTTGGAGAAATCACAAACTCAAAAATATTCCAAATATTCAGACTATGGGCCATTTTCATAGTCAAATTTAGTACGTCTCAAGTGCGGCGCTACACTAAGTACATGACGACACCTACCTAAACTCGAATGGAATGGGCCGTGCTCGCATAGGAAACTGGCCCATTCCATTCTGGTTTAGGTAGGTGTCGTCTTGTATTTAGGATAGCGCCGCACTTGAGGCGTACTAAATTTGACTATGAAACTGGCCCTATAAGTCAAATGTGGAGAAAGTTCTTTCCGCTGTTTAGTTAAGAACGTTTTATCGCCGGTGATTTGCTGCAGCAGTTAACTTGTCGTGTCACATCAAGAAGCGACGTTATGACCCTCGACTTCTTATCGCGCAGTGGGCCAACCTGCCCAATTAGTCTCAACAGGTGTCGGTGAGACGGCGCAATTTCAAGCCGTGTCCAAGTGGGGATTAGAGTACCGCATGACATTTATTTCTTTGATTAACTGTTTGTGTGTTGTTTCTATTTTAACGTCAGGTGCAAAGGGACGCGAGAAAAGGACATTTTTTGTTTGCAATTTTTATAGCAAATTTTTTTTTTTGGCAAAATAAAAATATTGATTCAGTACAAATATAGAGTTTAATTTTCTTCACACGGTGACCTCAACAGTTGTTGAATATCTGTCAAAGAGGTTCTGGAATTTAATGACACATTTTTCTCTTCATTTAAAAAGTTTCACAACTTGTGAATGTGTAGAATGCCAGGCCTCCACCGTGGTTCGGATACCATGTTAAGCTGTAGATTCTCCATTTCATCTCACAATCACCATATAAATTACACATTAGCGTAAGTGCGTATAGCCCGAACGGATAGTAAGACGTGGTGCTAATAAAATAAAAATAATTTAAAAAGTTTGTCATCTAATGCTGCCGTGCTTCATGGCATATATTTAACAACTACTGATATCACCATGTGAAGAAAATTAAACTATATGTTTACATAAAAGTAATATTTTATTTATTTTCACCAAAAACATGTTTTCCTATAAAAACTGCAAAAACACTTAACTTTTCTCGCGTTCCCTGCATTCCAACTTTAATGAGAGGGAGAGTAAGGTTAGGTTAGGTTAGGATAGCAGTGCCCAAATAATCTGATGGAGGGGAGTAGGAAGCAGTGCCCAGTCCACCTACGCACGTTCAAAGCACAGGTATTCTCTAACTTTTATACTGACACAATCATTAGCACAAGTCACGCACGGCTGCTAATCCTACCAAAATATCACATTCCGAAAATTGAATCTTCACGACGCATTATCATTTTAAAGAGAGCTCCACGTGGTCAATTCAAGATGTCGAGTTAAGCTTTCTCTTTGAGAACATTTAATTTAACTGTGTAAAGCAATTTAAACGTGTCGAGGCAACTTAGTAATGGATACTTCTTCGAACCAGTTATATCGCCATTTGATTTTATTCCTCTCAAGGCTACATTTATTGTAAGATAATATACATATTTTTAATATCTTTTAAAATGTATGATCTCTTTATGTGTAGTGTTGGTGCTTGGTTTCAAGTAGGCCTACCATTCTACCTAAAAGTCGTTATTTAACATTAAGATAGCGTTCGATCCCATTGTCTAACGTTAATATAACGTTTCCTCCGACGTTATAACATTTACATAATGTATACTCCCATGGTATAACATTTAGATAACGTATGCTCTCACCGTCGAACATTAAGAAAACGTTTTTCTCCGGTTAGGCTCTATAAGGTTTAAATATTGTTATAAACTGAAAAATGATAAACTTTCAATGTCGCTTAAAAAACTAAATATATTTTCTTTAATCCAAATCTCTCTTTGAGTTTTATAACGATCGGTCGTGTTTGTTATAAATGTATAGTTATACAATCTCGTGTCATGATGTTCCACTCCATGATTGTTTAGGTGTGTGTAAGAAAGCTTTAATTACAAAGTCTTTAAAAAATTACTTTCCTAAAACATTCGTGTGACTTGTGTTTATAAAAGTTTTCGTGAGAATTTTTTTTTTTGTGAATAAAACTTTTCTTGGTAGCATATTCAAGTCTATAATTGCATACTTTCTTAATAACCTAAAAAAAAAAGTCAAGAATTTTTGAGACAACATTTGATGCCAATAACTAGAATCAATTGAACATTGTGGACGAGAAAGGATTGGTGCTTTCCAATCTAAGGAAAAGATAAACTGATTTTTGGGTTCCGCGCACGAGGCCACTATTTAATGCTGTCAGCTGTTTGGTAATAAACTTGTTACCCGCATCGGTAGCCGCATGGTCTAAGACGTCACTCTCCCAGTACTCTCTAAATATAACCTTTCTCATCCCTAAAACCATTTGTGTAGTTAGTACATAAGCGTATAGCCCGAACTTAAAAAAAAAAAACTGGTTTGAATAAAGTAATACAAAGTACTTGTTAATTTCGTTTAGGTTTTCAATATTTAACTATGAAAATTGAAAAATAACACCTGTAGATGGGAATCGAACCCGGGACCTTTGGATTAGTACGCCAATTCTCTGACCACTGAGCTATCCAGGAATCGTCCCGTGCATAGGGTCATTCTTCACTCATATCTTAAGGCAGAGTCTGTGATGGATGCGCGGAAATCGTTGGCTACAAATGTGTGATTTTATAAGATCACGAGCTATCAGATAACGCAGCCACCTTTGACTTTGTGATTGGCTTATTGCTGCCACTTGTACAATTATTATAATTGCTAGGGATTGCATATTTTAGAATCAAATAACCAAAGCTGTTATGTATGCTTTCAATAAGGATTTACTCCATCTAGATATCATGTTCTGAAAATTGAAAAATGACACCTAGACACGGGAATTGAACCAGGGACGTTTTGTTTATTACGCCAATGCTCTGACCACTGGGTTATCTACTAAAAGCATACATAATAGCTTTGGCTATTTGATTCTTAAATATTTTCAATCATGTACGTTTCATTATATTATACATATGTATCACTTACATACCCAATCACGCCGGTCCCTCTCGGGGTAGGCAAGAGACTGTTCATATGCGTAAAAAAAAACTACTCCGTACTTAATACATCCTCACTAGCTTTCTCCAAACTTACCTATCCTTGCATAATCTCTTTGCTTCAACAACATCCATACACCTAGTCGTACATATTCTTTTAGTCTTAAAACGCTTAATATTTCGCTTTTTTACGCATTCTTCTACAACATTTAGCCACGTCTCACATGGACCACCTCTCCCTTCATTTTGATCCACACACTCTACCTTCATATATTTGCATCGTCACTCGAGCCACAATCATCCTCTCAACATGCACAAATTAACGTAAGGCGCTTCTTTCACATTGACCTATTGTATATCCTTTCAAACCGTACTCCTTCAGTACTTTACTCTGTAGGCTACATACGAGTATTTCCACATACATTTCTTAGATCTCTCATTCCAACCGCATTCATCCTTTTCTTGTGTTTCTCCCGACAAACCCACGCTTCACATCTATAATAAAGCAATCTAGGTGTTAACACACTTTTAAAAAAAGTTAGATATATACTGCCATCTTTTGTCTCTTTCGATTCTACTTCATTCTTAATAATAGTCCACATGCATTGCAATAAATATTAATTAGAATTGATTTAATAAATAGATAAACATCTTCTTTCGTGAAAAACAATGGTTTTCTTCTAGTTACCAAATATATAAATACAGTAGTTCCATTATATGTTTACACGTACAATTAATTCCCTCGGTGGCGTAGTTGGATAACGCGCTATTCGTGTTGAATTCGACTGCTGAGGACGGGGAGATCGAGGTTCGAATCTCGGTCGAGTGAACTGGGGGGTTCCTAAATGGTTTCCCACTCTCCCTCCTTGCAAATGCGGGTTTACTTCCTCTAATTCAACCTTCTCAATTCCTAATCCATTAGCGTAATTAGTACTTAGAGCGTATAACCCGAACGGGTAGTAAGACGCGGTGCTAAATAATAATAATAAAAATTCCCTTACGCTTTAAACAACACAATACTAACCCTTTACAATGAACATGACCACTAAGCCCCATGTTGGACAAACAACTCGAGGAAATAATATTTAACTATTTATAGTTGTTGCAATAAGATAGTTCAGTTTTATAAATTGATCTTCTCGGTTACAGAAGTATAATTATACGTGATTAACACTTTGTTTGTTCGGAATATTGAAAATACTATTTCTTTTGTCAATGTATTATTATATTAACTAAGTTTAATTCCCTCACGAGAGGCTACGCGGATTAAGGAGTCAGGCTATCAATAAACCTGATGGGTTGCCCTTGACGGACATTCGCTTGAGGTTCAACAGGGTGCACCAGAAGGTGGCTTCTCACATTTAAGTTCCCATCCTTCACCCATGTTAATGAATTCGGGACCGCTTTTTCATCCTTACCACTTAGATAAAGTCGTTAAGTTCGCCACCTAGGTAAGCGATAAGTTGCCACTCAGACGTCTAGCTCTAACTTAATATTTAATTCTACGATGCATTGTTTAAAAATATGGGTTACGCCAAAATAAATTTGGAAAATTCCAACAGGGCTATTTTCCCTTAGCGGCCCTGTATTTCGAGATTTATAAATATAAAAAAGTGTGAAAATCTATATTAGCTCATTTTCAACGAATTTTTAAGCATATTGGCGGAGCTTTGAGCCTAGGATTAGTGAATAAAGGGCTCTAGATTTATTCTTCCTCTAACAAATACAGTTTTTTATAGGCTCACAACAGAAAAATTTAAGATAATTGAGAACTAGCAGTGAGCTTTCCTCGTTACCTTGAGAACATAATTTTCTAAGTTTTCTTTTCCCTTTTTGTTATTGACACGACAAAGGGTGGTTGTAGGTGAAGAGCGAAAGTGAGTATAAACTTTGACAAAATAGAAAAGTTCCAGAAAACGTTTAAAACCATTTTATTTTAACGACAACGATCGGTACTTTGTCCCTTACTAAGGTGGCTGCATTAATGATCACGGTTTTAAAAGTACAAATGCGAAGAAAATTAATTTTTAATAACTCACACATGCTAAATAAATCGCGTGTCGTAATAGGTCACTTGTTTTTGAAGAAGTAGCTTCGTCCTGAGTGTAATTTCACCTTCTCTTCTTCAAATGCGGTGACTGGGAATGTATGAACTTGTCAAGAGACAAGTGGCGACATTGTATGAAAGGTCACCGCAAAAGAATTTTATTCTTTCACGCTCTTTACACCGAATGCCGTCTTTTTCTCTTCCTTCTCATACCCCCTCCCCCACACCGTCCAGCCACCCATTCCTCTCACGCTACATTATCTTATTTATTTTAGTTGTTAAATTATAAATCTGTTATTCGTACAGTGTTGCGTGCTAAACGACACTGGTTTCACTTCCTGGTTAAAAAAAATAGTGGTCGACGCCTACACTTTCAACAATTAGTTTCCGACTGATTAATTTTATTTACTGTTCAGAGGTGTTTTTTTTAACGGGAGGGTGTCACAACTTTTCCTAATGCTTTGTGACCACCCAAGTTCACAGGTCACGCAACTATTGAGACAAACAGTAAATTCCCAGGGTAAACTGGCGAGTTGGATGAAATATCAGCATACGTGACAGTAATTTTATTTGATGGTGAGAGTTAGTGTCAGTTTTGAATGAAAAGTAAATGTCTCGGAAACCCTGTTTGGCAAAACAAACTCCAGCAGATTTCAAATTATCACTTTAATATGTTTTATATTAATTATGTTAAATTAAAGCTCTCGAGATAAGGGCTATTTATTGACTGTTGAGTTATTTGTTTTTAAATAATGTAAAGTAGTCTTAGAGTCGGCCATACTGACGAGCGCGCGAGCGACTGGGTGGCCCAACTGGCGAGCGTGTAATTAGCAGATAGCTCTCGATATTTGTTGACGAGGAGGCAAAGGTTCGAATCTTGGCTCAGTGAACCGAGGGTGGTTTTTGACAAGTGATTTATTGTTGTGGTTTTCCCATCCTCTCTCCCCGCTAATGGTGATTCTTATTTGTAAAGGCCTACTTTGATTATGATATTGAAGTATTTTAACATATAAGTTTTACACACACACACACGTGTGTGTGGGTGGGGTGGGGGTGTAAAACTTATATATATATATGTGTGTGTGTGTGTTTATAGGTCTGGTTTATGATCTTACCATTTAAATTAGGCCGTTAGTAGCAAGTGTGCTAAACCTATCGATAGTAATAAAAATATCAAAATGAGAATTTGTCCTAGCACTAAATGAGGCAACATACAGTAATATTGCCTCGCGCCTGTAAACTAGACTGTACCGGCTCGAGCGCGCGCGCCTGAAAGTTACAACTGGTTCTCTTTTTCAAGCGCGCGCGCTCAATCCCTCGCTCCATTCTGGCCACCTCTCATTACAACCAATGGGTTCTATTTTATATTTTAGTCGCTCGCTCACCCAGTCTGGCCGTTCCCTTATTGTGTCTTAGCACATCAAGAAAGTATCCTTCGTCTACCCTGTAGGGTAGCAAAGTTTACCTTGCATTATTCCACTATATTAGGTTTATATATTATAAGATAGGACCTTTGTGTAATCCGTCAAGGTAAGACTACCTGTTAGGTTAAACGTAATGTATCTGTGAAGACCTACGAATGCATAGGAATGCCAATTGCTACACTTATACAAAGCTTGCGTGGGAAAATATTATTTAAAAAGGTCATTATTCGTGTATTTATTGTTTAAATATTGACCCCTTTTATTTTAAACTTTTTTGGCTACACTTTCTAGAAATGCGCACTTAAAAATAGCCTGTTTGTATATATATATATATATTCTTCGACTTGCACGTATTTGAGCTACGTGGATTTGTATATACGCAGTTACATTACTTTGACCCACGACTAGCAATGTCATATATCAAGCGCCACTTTAAACATATTAGTTGGTGTTCCTAGCAAGACGAGTCACAGCTCAGTGTCATCGCCATTTGGTTTGTTACTTCCTTGAGCGCAAGTCATTTTCTCAAAGTTTTCTTTTTATAATCAAAACCTGTTTGGCTTTAATTGTCACTCTAAGCGAACATAATATATTATAAATTAAAAAAACTCATCGTTTTAGAGCATACTACTTGTGTGGTACGCAGCCAGACTGTTACTGGTCTATATTAGAATAATATATATAATATATATATTTGACTCAATATCGCATGAAGAAGTAAACATGTCTGGAAATACTAATGTTGTAATACGGTAACTCCTTTTTACCTTTTAGTTACGCTCAGGTCATCTAAAACTTTTCTTTTATATATGCGTCCAATAGGTTTTGTGTCGATTCATCTCCTCTTTCATTGCTTTACTGGACGATGAAGATGGATCAGTTTCTCTTGTATGCTCACGTTGAACGAATGGATGCACGTGTGAAATAAAGAGGAACTAGTTTTTCCTTTCTTAGTTTTTAGTCGTGGTTTTTTTCCCCTCCCTTGGAGTGGTTGTGCGGCTGGAGCCGTCACTATAGGCTGCTTGGATAGTGTTCGCTATCCTGATCTTCACGGTTTCATCTCAACTGGTTTAAATCGTCTTATTCTGCAGAATGGTCATCCTCCCTTTACACAATTGATGGCGGACCATTACGTGGCCTTATCAATATTTTCACACGAGTTTACGTCGTTCAGAGGTATTTTTTTAAGGGCGAGATGGCAATTTTATTTATCTATTATAATAATTATTTTAATAACATTGAATAAAAAAAACAAGCTAACCTTCCGAAACGGCTCATACTTTTTTGTTATCAGAGAAGTTAATGACATATTAGCACGTGTTGATTTTTATCTTGAAGTTTGTGTTTGCTTTCCAACCGTTCCAACCGAAGTTTTGCTATAAAAACTGCTAAAACACTGGCCTTTTCCCGCGTTCCCTACATCCCCACCTTAATAAGTGTATCCTTAAACATCTGGTAAGGGTTGTCTATGGAAACTGTGATAACAAATTATTTAGGGTTCAGAACCAGTCAGATTTCAAAATAAATCGGAACTAGGTTTAAGGCAAGAGTGTCATGTCACTCATTTAATTTCATTTATACCTGTATTATATTAATGTTTTCAGACGATCTGATTGAAGACATTTTACAAAATACAATCTTTAATTTGAGCAAAATCGCTAAAGAAACTTAACAATAAATCAACAAATAAAACTAAAATCTTTGGATTTAGTAGTACAAAGCCTGTTAGAGCAAATATGGTTGAAAATGACATTATTTTCTAGCAGATTCTTAGTTGGGATGTCACCTCTCTTACGATCGATTGAAGGATCAAGAAATAAAACTCGCGAAATTCCTACAGCTATTGGGTACATTGAAACGCACATTACTAAAAAGAGTATTAAAGGAAACTTTTAATACAATTTTTATAAGACCATGGCAGTTCCAATATTATTATATGGCGCGGAGAATTGCGTATTAAGAAACAACACAAACGAATAGAAGCAGCTGAAATGAAACTATATAAGATCACTGGCGGGATATAAGTTTATCCGATCATAAACTAAATGAGGATATTCGGTTGGAGCTGAAAGTACAAAGTCTACTTACAACAATAATTGATACATACATATATCAATGACATAATCATCTATTAAGAATAGAACCAAACCGTATTCCAGTGGAAATACAGACTGATAAGCCTCAAGGTAAAATACTATTGGAGCGACCCAGAAAGCGCTGGAAGGATCAGATTCTTGAAGACGGAACAAGCTAAATACAAGCCTAATCCTAGGAGTATGTGGTGATGATTAACTACACGTTTGAATTTATTTTTAACTATGTTTATTATTTATACAATCAATTATTGCACACTTGTGAAACTAATTCTCATCGTATTTCAGTGTGCTCTATTTCTCATTCAGTACTTTCTTACCGATGCGCTTAAAACTACCCCAACTGCTCAAATTTATATTTTAATCCACTTACTATTCAAAGCATTTTATGAAAAAGTTTTTTTCTTTGATTCTTGCCTTCGTTCTATTAATATAAACAGGTCGCATATATATAGGTTCGAATTCCTAAAACTGTTTGTATTAACCTCGTATATAGAATCCAAATGAAATTCATAACTGACATCTCGGTCGTTTAATTGTTATGAACAATTTCTTAAACGAAATGTCAAGTTTTATTTTTTAATTTCCATCATAATTTTTGATTAATTTAATATCAAAAATAATCTTATATTTTTATAGACGACCATTCATTCCAAAGATATGATTTTTTAAATTTTGGTAATTTTTGTTGATCGGTTCACACATAGATGTAATTAATCCTTAAGTTAATAACTTGTTTTTATAAAAAAATTAAGTTCTGCACTAGATTAAAACAAAAAGTTTGTGCACTTTTGGTTTTTGCCAATTTTAATGGTGCCATCACAGCAAACGTTATAAAACATTTACTGCATTGTTAGTAATTAGTGCTAATATGAAGCAAACCGATTGACTTAATACTCTACACGTGAACTTGGTTGTATTTTCATGGGGTTTTTTTCTGCAAAAATTAGGCCTACTCCATTTCCGAACCCTCCCTTGTACACTTCAGCCTCTTAACCAGTATTATACATAGTAACCGGCATTTACCTCACATTTCCAATATCAAAGAAATCTGCATGCGTGTACCTCATAATAGAAGAGTTATGCAAATGTAACCAGTATTTTCTATCCAGTCGAGTTATTGAATCAAGTGCTAGGGTACAATACCGCCTGGCGGTAAACCTGTTGTGTGTTGCCCCATTGCCCTCGGGCAGCTCGCCGTGATGTGAGCTTATCAGATGACTCGCCTGTTAAGTTCTAATACAACGGGACCGCTTATGAAGATAAATCACTTTATATGGTGCTACAACATCTGAATCCATTACTTGGGCGCGTTTCGATGAAGATATATTTTATAAGAAGGTATTCTCATAAGTTAACCACAATGAACTGAAAGAAAGTGTTAGTCATGTTAGCAAATATTATTGTTACTAAGCTGTTATTGTTTCCCACCAAAAATAATGTACGGTTAATTTATAATAAGTGCCTGATCTAAAAATGACTAATAAAAGTCTCTAAAAAATCTAAAATTTACTATTAATGAACAAAAAATTGACCTGAAAATATGGAGGAATTATTGTAATCAATGCACACGACTGGATTAAAAATGGACTTCACGAATGGAACTAAATATACATCAGTGCAATAAAAAGCATTTAACAACTAAACTCTTGCATTCTGCTAAATGTAATACTAATTTACAAATATCTGAGTTAGAGAAAACAACCCTTTCCAGTAGTTGCCGTGTCTTACCAGGAATGTGATTTTTATAACCATACAAGCAAATAGTGTTCGAAGTTGTTGATAATCCTTATATTATCTTCTTATTGAGACACATTTGTGGTGAAAAATCTTCACTTATGGTATTTAAAAATATACTTATTCTATTCAAGAAATGCCTAGAAATGACCAAAATATTACGCAAACCAAGAAGATCTGACCTAAAATAAAAAAATGACCAAAAATACAAAATTACCAAAAATTACCAAATAATGAAATAATCAAATGTTTCCAAAGCAAATGTATGCGCACATGAACATTGTGATGTAAAAGAAAAGAAAAATAAATTTAGTCTAGTTTAGAATTACTCGGAAAGCGAATCTTAGTATGTTGCTGAAAGGTTGGCAAAGAACCCTGGAAGGTTTATGAAAATACCTTTCCCAGAAAAATTGATACGTCCATTCCCTCTCGCTCAGAGAAATTCTCGTGTGCTAATATAATTGGTAGGTTCAGATATATATATATTTTACAAGTTTGGATTTATATTTATATTAAACTATTGTTTAAAGAAATATAATATCTAACAATTTACAAATATGTGACGGTTTCAAATTATACATAATTAAAGTGGGATAGCACCAATTCATCTAATTTGTAATGTGTTCAGACATTTAAAATATTTCCCACAAACACATTATTGTATGTTATAATTTGTTGACATTATACAGTAATTTAAATTTGTATTACTAAAGTACGATGATTTTGAGGCATATCTACCTACATACTAGTATTACCTCGACCCCTTTTAATTAATTTGCTGATTTACTAACCGAGTCCTTAGCAGAGGCGTATTCAATTGGGTAGGGGGTGTTAGAAAGGGTCATTTGACCCCCCTGTGGTAGTAAGAAAATCAATACAAAATACAAATTAAAAGTTCAATTCTTAGAAAGAAAACAACACACGTAAACATTTAATTTTGTAAGAGCTTGGTCTTTTCTACATTAAGAGTGATTTTTCCTAAATGGTTCCCCCTAAACGCAAATGCGGGTACATTTCTTTTATATTCATTATCCCCCTTCCATACACTATTAACTTCATGATGCCATCCCGCAATCGAGCGACTGCCGTCTGTTGGAGAAGATAGTACCAACTTCTGCAGATAGATGTCATGTGGTCAATACAACTAGCCGTTAACCTCAGTTTTCTAGACTGGAACTGCAACTTTTCTGTTAAAGTATCTCCTCGTTTGTCCTCGCGATACCGAGTTGACAGAAATATCTGGAAGCTCCGGGGATTGAATCCGGTACCTCTGGATCTGTAGCTTGGAACTCTACCACTAGACCATTTAAAATGCGAATAACTCGGGCGGGTAGTAAGACGTGTTGCACGTGTATAGCCTATATTTTTATGATTGGCTAGTTACCTTGCCTAGCAATACGAATTCTGGGTGAAGGTTCGCAGAAGTAATTGGCCTAATCTTACATTAAGTATGATCATATTTCAAGAGAAATTAATTTTGAGCGTAGAAATAAATCAGAGATATAACAGGCTGTAACATTGTGAAATTAATAATTATATATCTTCCTCTACTTCACTCCTTTGGCTCCCGCTTTTTCTACTATGTAATTGTATAATTGTTATGGCCTCGTGGAACTTGGTACGATCGCACATCTCCAAGTTTTTTTTTTCGAAACGTTCTTCGAGTGGCTGGCTATAACCAAATTGTGCGAAAAGTTGCCCGGCTAATGGCCACGGCAGGTTGAGAGAAACTAAAACAGCAAAATGAAGTCAAAAGGAATCTGTCGGGCGTTCACTAATTACTTATATTTTTACTTTTGTTATTCAATCTTAACCTCACTTATCAACTTAAATCATAACGTTTTTAATAAGCCCACTAAAAAAAAGTCTTCAACTAGTTGCTTACCTCATCTGGCTTAGATTTTTTCTTCTTCAAGTGACACAGTTATGTTTTTATTTGTTCAAATAGTGGAAAGCTAAAATGGCACATTTAAATAATATAGCCTAATGTTTATTGCATTTTTATTTTTAAGGTACACTACTCCAAATAGTTAACTAGTGAAAGAGAGTAAACTAACTTATATACTGACCCATTAATTACACTTAGAAAAACCATTTTAAAAATATGCTATTGTAATTTTAAAATTCAGTATGCATTCTTTTAGCGTTCATATAATATTATATTTGGTATTACATTATTGATTTAAAATAAGGGCCTTGATTGACGGCTAAACAAGAAGTTAGACGATATACTTTTACGTATTCATAAATCAAGCCATGTTAACTGCAGCTGTCACTTACTTTAGTTTATTTCAAAAGCATAGTAAATAAAAGAATAACATATTTTCAATTTTGGTGATAAAAAATACGTTTGTATTTTCTAAAAGGCCCTTTCATTGAAAATTGGATGGTATTAACATATATTAGTAAAGGTAATATTTGCTTAAGTCGCTGTAAGGAACATCATAAGTTTCTTAAGGAGGTATTTTATTTAAAAAATAACGAGTAAGTTTTTAAGATTGTGTTCAAAAACTCAAGCTAAAAGTCTAATAATTATGTTATTTAAAAAATAATGTTGATGATGGATTTGAAAACATATTTTTATTCCTCAATTTTTAGCTCTCGCTTTTTTTTTTCACCCCAAGCTCCTGCAGCACACCGATTGAAAAATACTTTGCTAGAGGATGATTTTCAAAGGATCCCGTTATGTGAAAACTGGAAAATGATGTCAAAGTACGCCACCAATTCCTATCTTGAGCTGGTTTTGTCTAGTCCACCTCACTACACACTATCCCTATTTTGAGTTAATTCTATCCAGTCCACCTCATTATACCCTCTCCCTATATTGAGCTAGTTCTATCCAGTCCCCCTCATTACACACTATCCCCATCTTGAGTTAATTCTATCCAGTCCCCCTCATTACACACTATCCCCATCTTGAGTTAATTCTATCCAGTTCACCTCAATACACCTATCCATATCTAGTCTACCTCAGTACACCCTATCTTTATCTTAAGCTAGTTATATCTAGTCCACCTCACTACACTCTTATCTATTTCAGGTCTATTCTAATGGTATCCTACCATCTACCTCTAGGACTTCCCAATGCTCTCTTCCCTATTAGTTTTGCCAGTAAATATCTTGAGTACTGTTCTTGATTCTTTCATTCCCCCTATTCGAAAGTCGTACCTTACAACCGTTACAGCGCTGTAACGAAACAGGAAGAGTGAACGGGACGCTACCAGCGGGAGGTGAGTTAGCACCAAACACTTGTGCCGTGTTTATTGCCCAGTTAGATGAACACAGGCGATATAACTCAACTCGTGGTTTTATCTCTTCTCCGCTGTCTTTCATTTCAATCCTCTTTGATCAAAGGAGTGTTTTGAAATGGTCTCACATCGAGAGATCTACCAATTGTTAAAAAAGGTTCCCACACAAGGTTTCTTACTCACTCGTAGATCGTTGATCGGTTACACACTAGCGCGCCAACTTGGATCGAAAGGGGGCCAGACACGGATCACGAGGAAATAAATTGTCATTGTTAATAGAAATCTGGTTTGTGATCTGAGATGTGTTTGTTCTCATGGACAGCATTAGCTTGTCTATTTTGTCGAGGCGCTACCCTATATTTTGTCCAACTAAATCCTCTTTAAGGAGAGAGAGAGCTTGGTAATGATGCTTTAAGGTGGGGCGGGGATTAAACCCCATCCAGCGGCTCTAGCCTCTTACCACGTCTTGTAAAGTTGTTACCTGTAGCGATCGCCAGAGGTATCCAGCATCCAACAGTGATAAATGATGTCCGTGTGGTACGGCTGATCCTCGTGCTCTTTATTTTTTTTATCTGCTCGAAGCATTTTTTCTTACCGTTGATTTCATTTGTATGGGTACATTCTCTTTGCCTTGATTTTGGTAGCAAGAACCATCTGGAAGGCCTGTGTAATAGGATTCTGCTAGGGGAAAAAAGGCCTTCTTTCATGAATGTTTATAAGAGTAAGATTCTGGTAGCTAAAAAAGGCCTTCTTTCATGAATGTTATAAGAGTAGGATTCTGATAGGGGAAAAAAAGCCTTCTTTCAGGAATGTTTATAAGAGTAGGATTCTGGTAGTTAAAAAGGTCTTCTTTCAGGAATGTTTATAGATTAGGATTCTAATGGTAGAAAAAAGGCCCTTTTTCAGAAATGTTTATAAGAGTAGGATTCTGGTAGCTAAAAAAGGCCTTCTTTCATGAATGTTTGTAAGAGTAGGATTCTGGTAAGGGGAAAAAAGCCTTCTTTCAGCAATGTTTATAAGAGTAAGATTCTGGTAGTTAAAAAGGTCTTCTTTCAGGAATGTTTATAGATTAGGATTCTAATGGTAGAAAAAAGGCCCTTTTTCAGAAATGTTTATAAGAGTAGGATTCTGGTAGCTAAAAAAGGCCTTCTTTCATGAATGTTTGTAAGAGTAGGATTCTGGTAAGGGGAAAAAAGCCTTCTTTCAGCAATGTTTATAAGAGTAAGATTCTGGTAGTTAAAAAGGTCTTCTTTCAGGAATGTTTATAGATTAGGATTCTAATGGTAGAAAAAAGGCCCTTTTTCAGAAATGTTTATAAGAGTAGGATTCTGGTAGCTAAAAAAGGCCTTCTTTCAGGAATGTTTATAAGAGTAAGATTCTGGTAGCTAAAAAAGGCCTTCTTTCATCAATGTTTATAAGAGTAGGATTCTGGTAGTAAGAAAATGCCTTCTTTCAGGAATGTTTATAAGAGTGGGATTCTGGTAGTAAGAAAAGGCCTTCTTTCAGAAATGTTTATAAGAGTAGGATTCTGGTAGTAAAAAAAGGCCTTCTTTCAGGAATGTTTATAAGAGTAGGATTCTGGTAGCTAAAAAAGGCCTTCTTTCATCAATGTTTATAAGAGTAGGATTCTGGTAGTAAGAAAATGCCTTCTTTCAGGAATGTTTATAAGAGTGGGATTCTGGTAGTAAGAAAAGGCCTTCTTTCAGAAATGTTTATAAGAGTAGGATTCTGGTAGTAAAAAAAGGCCTTCTTTCAGGAATGTTTATAAGAGTAGGATTCTGGTAGCTAAAAAAGGCCTTCTTTCATCAATGTTTATAAGAGTAGGATTCTGGTAGTAAGAAAATGCCTTCTTTCAGGAATGTTTATAAGAGTGGGATTCTGGTAGCTAAATAAAGGTCTTCTTTCAGGATTGTTTATAGAGTAGGATTGTGTTAGTAAAAGAAAATTTTCCACATGATTCTTCTTACCAAAATCGAGGTATAGTATGTTGTGTTTTCGAGTGTAACTAGTCATCTTCTCCGCTGTTCTTGAGCTAGCCCCAACGTTGAGCGCCATTTTTGTAACTAGTCGTCTCAGCCATCAGCTGATTTGATGAAGGCCTCATCTTCTTACGCTGTCTCGTCCACGGCAGTCAGTATCGGTAGAGCATCATCTCGGGGTTAATTAATTAATGGTGGGGGTAGAGGTACACAGCTCAAAAAAATAGGACTATTATTTAGCGTCGCATTTCAATTTGAAGTTTATTTTAAAGAAACAAATTACATGATATCATCACAGATGCTTAATTTAGAAGAATATATTATTTAGCCACCTAGTCTCCCTCTACTTTCCCCCATCTCGATGCTGTCTCTACACGTTAGGACAAGTTCACAAATAGTACGTGATCCTAACTCTTTACGGGCTTAACGGCTAGTGGTAGTCTCTACTCTTCGCGTACTAAACAGCTAATGGTCCGCGTCTGACGCTTTCCTCACAGATAAGGTAAAACACAGACGCTAAACCAAATGCACTGATTGGCCAGTAGTCCGCGCCAAAACCTCCCTCTCCCGTGAAAAACTGCACGTGCAAGAGCAGGTGCGTCTCCCAGCTTCCTGGTAAAGCTATTTATACATTGCACGAGGCATAAAATGAATAGTAAAAGTAATAAATTTGGATGACTCGAATATTCTAACAAAGACTTTAAATAATGAAAAACTATTAAATTATAAGTTTAAAGGCCTGAAAATGAAGTTAATTAATTGAAATTTGAAACATATATTGCTTACAACTTTGGTTATGATTTACATAACTTATAATTACCATAAAACCCCACACTTTCTTATAATTAACCATTTGATAGTAATAAAGATAATTAAATTAGGCCTAGATGAATAGAAAAGAACAAGGTATTTATCAGTTTAGTACTCTCAGTAGCTTGAGTGTATTAATATATAAACTAAAGGAAAAACTAATATAATTTTATAAATGAAAGTTGAAAACTAAGGGCCTAAAACCCTGACCACTTTACACGAGGGAGTTGGTCATACATTTCGATTTTCAACTATATAAAGTGTAGGTGGCACTTCGAAATACGTTTATACATTTTGTCTATATAATAAATCGGTTTGTTGGAAATTTATTTGAATTTTTAGATCCAACCCGCATCGGTGGGCACATGGGACTAGATGTAAGGCTCACCCTATTCTGGTTTCCTGATGACGGGGAGGTTGGAGCTTGAATCCCGGCCAGAATATGTACTGAGGATGTTTTTCCTTAAATTGTTTTCTCACTCCACGCAAATTTGGGTACTGCTCCTCTAAATTATACTTTCCTCCTCCATATACCATTAGCTTAGTTAAAATATCTAGATCCTTAAATCTAGGGGAAGTAAGACTCAGTGGAAAATAAATACTCTTATGAGCTCTACCAAATAAAATATTAATCTTATCAATATAAAGTGTTAATTTTAAACCATGTGTAAGCTTTTATAATGTTCAAGTGTGCACGCAGACGTTTAATTGCTTCTGCTATATATATATATAGTTATAATTTCATAGGAAAAACCTTATCCGATAGTTAGAAAAGATACTATATCTACTTTAACATATTCATACGTTTGCAGCTGTCACTTTTGATATATATTATTTGTATCTATATAATAACACTTAATAATAGGGTAGATTTTATCAAACTTCCCGCAAAACATTTGTTTATATTATCTAAAAGCCCCTTCCTATGAACATTGGGCTGTAGGTACAGTAGGCCTATATGGTGTGTGTAGGTGGACACACTATCTCGCCTTTGTTTGATTTATTGCGAAATTAAATTAAATCTTTGTTTGCTTCTTATCGCTCCCCCTTCCCCCTAGACAGCCTAATAAAAGAGGAGAGTGACCCCCCTTCCCCCTCCCAATACTTGAGTTTCACATCTTGTTTCTATTACGTGCCCATCAACTTTGATCGTGTAGGATACACACACACACACACACTCGTTTCCGGTACGAGGAGTTGTAAGTTTTCAATTAGTGAGAACTAGTTCAATTAAAAAGTAATCATAAATCTTAATTTTTCATTCGGTCGGATTTTCCTCTACGCTGGCTTATATAATAACACTAATTCAATGTTTGGAACTACACGGTGTGGCAAGGCAATGGGTTTTTGAAACGGGGCATTGATAACATGTCGATGGTTTAAGCCAGAGATCGGCGACTAGTTGATCGCGATCGACCGGTCGAGCTCGTTACAATTTTCAGTCGATCGCATGAGAAAACTATAACGTTATCAAAAGTTTATCTTCCTTTCTTCTAAACTCGCAAATAATGTGTCAAGTACTTTCAAATAATATTGAAGACCAAAATAACCTCAAATAGTGATAATAAATATTGTTATAATAAAATGAAAATATAAAGTATTCTATATTTTCTAGAATGGCGGGGACATAACTCTTTGAGGAAAGGTTGAATTTTAGGAATACATATAAATATTTAGATAAAAATATAAGCAAAGTCAGAGTGGATAGAGGGTGGTTGATCGCGGGACCTTTGATAACCTTGTAAGTCGATAGGGGTTCCACAAATGTTGCCAACCCTTGGTTTAAGCTGGTGGACTATTACAAAAAGCAACCTTGTGAGCTCCTAAATTCTTGATAAGATCATTAGTTACTAAACTAGACGAGACGTTTATTGGCCTAGCGCCTTAAAAGGTAGTCTAGTTTATATGTACAAAAATAATATGTTAACGTGTAAGATAATTTTCTTATCTAGCCCTTCACATTTGTATGTGTGGGTGTGTCCGTTAGCTTCCAAATAAACTATTACAAACGTAAGCCTAATGTCATATCGGAGACATTCAAAACTTCTCTGGTATATTTTACCGGTGACCGGGAAATCGTGATTCGAATCACGGTCGTGTATTCTGAAGGGGTTTTAACCAAAGTGGTTTCCTACTCTCTCTCTCCAAATAATGCAGGTAAATTTACTCTAGTATACTTTCTTCACCCCTACTACTTAACTGTGGATAGACCGGACAGGTAGTAATACGCGGTGCGGAAAATGAATGTCGATGTTTGTTGGTATTAAACCTCTTATCTCCTCAAAGTTACGTCAATGGTCCTGAAACGTTTGCTCTATTTTTTGTTCATACATTTTAACATAAACTACATTTAACTGCTTAATCCATGGGGTAAGCATGAAAAGGGTATTTGAAGAATATGTAACTGCATTAGTTTAGAAAATGATTGATAGCACCACAAAGAATCACACCTGGAAAATAAGCAGGCTACTTCAAGTGCCCCCATCCAAGGTTCGCCACCTGACCTCTCTGTCTTCGACAAACCACATCAGATGAACTTGACGTCCAGTCTGCGTGTCTCCGGGTGTAACTTAAAGGTTATATCTGGAGTTTTATTTTAAAGTGTTAAGAACTCAACATATTTTAATTAAAAAAATACGTTGCGAACATAAATTTTTAGACATATAATACACAGTATTATCAGAAACTATTTAAATAAACTGATTTAGTATTTGAGATCTCTTAGCTGATAAATATTGTCCTGACCATTTCAAATTTAGGTGTGTCTAGCCTAAGATTAAACCTACCTTGACGTCTTTGATGGTGGCGATGAGGTCAGTGGTGAAAGTACTGTTGGCCAACGACGGCTTGTTCTTCACGCTGGGGAAGATGACGCCGCGATTCCTACTAGATACCCGGCTACTGCCCCCGGGAGCGGTTGCTGGAGCAGAGGTGCTAGGGGGCAGGGTGTTGACGACGCCGTTGTTTGAAAAAAACGTACTTTGCGTAATCTGCTGCTGCGTGGTTATCGGAGTCGTGAACGTTATTGGGGGTGGTGTCTCCGTCACGGTGACCAATCTCTTCTTGAGATATCGGCTCGGTGTACCTGTTGACGTCGTACTCTACCAGGCGGTCGATAGTCGGGTCAAGCAACAGCTCGGCAGGTACAGGTCTCTGCGCCAAAGTCACCACGTCTTCTTCCTGTTTCTTCAGCCTCTTCTCTACCATGTCAAGGTTCGCGATGATCTTATTAGCTTTGGTCCTCAGGTCGGCGTGGATGTCGTTGATGGCGCGCTCTTGCCTCTGAGTCTGAGTGAGCAGTTCGTCGGACTTGGGCACGAGATCGTCCACCGAGCTCTTGGTGCCGACCACCACGTCCCACACTTCGTCCATCTTCTCAGAGACGCTAAGGATCGGGTGCATCTGTCGGACCAGCTTGTCAAGTTTGCTGCTTTTAACGATAGGCAGAGGCGTGGTCGTGGACATGGTCCTGTTCCGGAACGGCTGTGGCATGGACGCAGATTCTTGCTCGGGCTCTACCACGGCGTCGTGAACATCCGACACCATATCTAGGACCTTCTCTAGGTTATCAGACACGATATTGATGTGAAACTGAAGTTTCTTGTCGACGTCGTCAGTTGCTGCCCTCAGACCATCGAACTCTCTAGACACGTGGTTCATCAGTTCCGCGTTCAGTACCTTGGTGATATCTACCACGTTCATGCTGATTGGTTTCTTCTCGCTCGCCTCGGCGTTGATGTCGTCCGCCGGCAGGAAGTTGGTGTCCAGGGTGTTCTTGAGTCCGACAAGCTTGTTGTCGATATCACTGACCTTCTGGTCCAGTGACACTAGCCTCATGTCGAGTGTGTCTACATGAGCCCCGCCGGTGGTCTCCAACGGTATGGTCATCCTGATTCCCCCGATAGTTCCGGCGACGTTGCTGTCCAGGATGTCGTCCTGGTGGAATAGCTTGAGGTCGAGGTTACTGAGCTTGTTAATTACCGAGTCTGTCTTGTCGATGTTATCGGTGACCCTGGAGTCCAGCATTTCTACCCGTCTCATCAGATGTTCCACAGCCTTGTCCAAATTGTCTATCCTCTGGAGCTTCGACTCTAACGTCGACACGATCACTTCGAACACGTTGAACAGATACTGCTCCCTGCAACAATGCAATACATACTGGTTAGGTAGTTATAGGCACATCGTGACTACTCCAACAAAAACATAATGTTTATTTGCTTACTATTCTACATTACAAATGAAAAATATTTCTTGAAATGACTTATTGTTGAATTCCTTCAAAATATACTTACTTTATAAATATGCTAATTTTTTTGGATACGACAGGCTAAGCTCTGTCTACTCCCCACCCCCACCGTGCCTTACTGTCTTTTCGGACTGTACGTGTTTAGTAATGCTAATAAGGTGAGAATTGAAAAAGTGAATTTAGAATCAATGTACCCACATTTTCACGGTCGGGAGTGTGGGAAATCAGTTGATAAAAACACCCTCGGTACACTCGACTGAGATTCGAACCTCGTTCTCCCCGTCACCTGCAAATTAAGGCTAAACGAACTTGCCACTTAATCCACGTACCCGCAAATTTGGGCTTAAGCTATGTTGATGGTAAATTTAAACGGTGATAATACCCACCCTCATATAGACACTACGTTTTATATATTTTATGAAATAGTCCAGTGTGCATTCTTTGAAGATAACGTTGAACATGACTTAGAACTAGAGATGGGTCGAATCCCATATTTCTCGAACTCAAATCTCGAATTCGAATATTATATATTTTTCTTTCGAATCTTGAATCAAATTCAAATCCTCGAATCTTTAAAAATATACAATTTTAGTTAGAGTGAAAATATTTAAAATTTAATAAAACAACAGTTTAAGGCTTGATGCCACAGACAAATTCCACCCGTATTTTGTCATGTCTATCACGTCATAAACAACGAAGGTAATACAGTAGGGCTCCTTTTTAATTAAATTATTATTATTATTATTATTATTATTTGCACCGCGTCTTACTACCCGTTCGGGTTATAAGCACTTACGCCAATGTGTAAAGGTAGGGTGATTGTGAGATGAAATGGAGGACCTACAGTTTAACGTTGAATCCGAACCACGGTGGAGGCCTGGCATTCCCCAACATTCACAAGATGTTTTAATTAAAGAAGAAAATAGTTTACGAGTCACAGTGCTTACACCCCACTTCATCTCCTCGTCGTTTGCATTTTGCTATCGTATCGTCGTCATCATCATAATCATCATCATCATCATCATCATCAGGTGATCGCCTCAACAAGAAAAATGGACACAGTACATGTTGTTATTATTATGTACTTTATTTAATGTTGGTAATGTCTAACTGTGAATAATTTATCAATTAAACTTTACCGTATTTATGTATGTTACATGAATATCACGTTATATAATAGCTCGTTACTATCTGCGGTTTCACATAACCGTGGTACATCTAGGAACGTAATACCCGCGGATATGGGGACCCTACTCTTTTTTTTAAAAATGATTTTGTTATCCTCCAATCTACACAAGTCTATAATTTCCTTTACCAACGGGTTAAAATTGTTATTTCAAGTTTTCATCATTTTTGTTCGAGATCCTTGTTTTTTGAGACTTTTAACGAATCACGAATCTCTCGAATACCATAGGATTCGAGCCTCCCATTTCCACTTTGAACCCAACTAAAAATAATACTACACCTTCACATACACAACAAGAGGGCCCTGTAGGAATAGTTCTACTTTTATTTTGGCGTGGCCTGTCGGCTCATTGGTGAAATTTCAGATACACTTGAGCTAAAAGTATTATCTTTGATAATGGATTTAAAAAAAAATATTATGTGGGAATGTAAGTTGCTTCTAGTTCTCAAATATATTTAAAAATGTTGTTGTGAGCTTATAAAAAAATTACTCTATTTGTTAGAGGGGGACTAAACCTAGAGCTCCTTTTCATCAAGCCGTCTCATAGTTCTGCAAATAATTCTTACAAATTAATTGAAAATGAGCTAATGTAACAGTTTCACACATTTATTTCTATTAATAAAACTAATAATATATGGTTGTTAAAGAAAAAGAGCCATATTGGAATATTTATACTTATTTTGAAATAACGCATCGTAGAATTAAATATTGTGTTAAGAGTTGAACGCCTGATCGGTAATTTCTTGCTTACCGAGGCGGAGCCCTTAATACTTAACTCTATTGTATCATTTTAAATTACACGGTTGATATTGCTCAAACCTTTCTCATGTTCAGGGTTTCTTGAACATCCTGAATTTGTTTGGAAGAACAGTAGAGAAAATACAAACATATTTCTTCGCGGCCAACATTGGTAACGTCTAATTATATTATTTGTGTTATTTTATAGGTATTGATAATATCTATCAAAAGTGACAGCTACAGTTAACATGACTCATTGTATGACTATATTAAAAAATCATTTTAGTAACTTAAGTAACTACCACATAATGTTCTTCCTACCAAAATCAGGGTATAGGTTCTATGTTTTCCGCTCTCTACAACTTTTTTTTTTTTAGTGAGAAGCTATTCTCGAAATCTTTCTCCTGTTCTTAACTTTGCGCTAAAGAGATACATATTTGTTATTTTGCTACAGTGATATTTCTCAGCATTTGTTTAAGTCAATAAACAAGCCACACATCACAAGTCATACACATCATAGTGATGTTCTTTATAGTTATTTAACGTGCACTTTCTTAATCGACTGATCATATCAGCACAGGACTTATAAACTAACTTAAATCTAGAACAAACATAACATCCAGCCACCCCCAGAAGACTCCTATTTAACTGATATTACATTTTCCGGCCATGTCGGGAATCGAACCCGGGGCCCTTGACTCAGTATGCAAACACCAAGCTAAGGCGTCGGGACCACATTGTGGTGTCTCTTGTTTATTATAATGGTCGTTCTTTGCATTGATACATTGTTTGTGATTTGTAACTCTCCTTTGGCGACAAACAAAAACAAAAACCTGTCCCAGTGGCCGTGCCTGGTCCAGCCGGAGGAAAGCGGGAAGTGAACGTTGCGATCAATCGACCGTCGCGCACCTCTTCGGCACTCGTGAGAACTATGTCACACCTCGTCAAGTCTTTTAAGTGCTACGAATTTCGTTCTGGTCGAGTTTTTTTATGCTGTCGTTTTTTTAACGTATATTTATTTTCAAGAAACTACAGTCCAGCCTTCTTTTTCTGACAGCCAGAAAAGTTATTATACCTACTTTGATGTATTCATATTCCAAGTCATGCTACTTTAATGTATTCATACGGCAAGTCATGTAATATGGAGCTGTTATTATTGATAAATATTATCAATAGGCCTACCTATAAAATAACACTAATAGTATAGTAGCCTAATGTTAGCTAATTCAGCTGAGCCTCTGCCATTATTATTATTATTATTATTATTATTATTACCGCGTCTTACTACCCGTTCGGGTTATACGCACTTACGATAATGTGTAATGAGTGAGAAGCTATTCTCGAAATCTTTCTCCTGTTCTTAACTTTGCGCTAAAGAGATACATATTTGTTATTTTGCTACAGTGATATTTCTCAGCATTTGTTTAAGTCAATAAACAAGCCACACATCACAAGTCATACACATCATAGTGATGTTCTTTATAGTTATTTAACGTGCACTTTCTTAATCGACTGATCATATCAGCACAGGACTTATAAACTAACTTAAATCTAGAACAAACATAACATCCAGCCACCCCCAGAAGACTCCTATTTAACTGATATTACATTTTCCGGCCATGTCGGGAATCGAACCCGGGGCCCTTGACTCAGTATGCAAACACCAAGCTAAGGCGTCGGGACCACATTGTGGTGTCTCTTGTTTATTATAATGGTCGTTCTTTGCATTGATACATTGTTTGTGATTTGTAACTCTCCTTTGGCGACAAACAAAAACAAAAACCTGTCCCAGTGGCCGTGCCTGGTCCAGCCGGAGGAAAGCGGGAAGTGAACGTTGCGATCAATCGACCGTCGCGCACCTCTTCGGCACTCGTGAGAACTATGTCACACCTCGTCAAGTCTTTTAAGTGCTACGAATTTCGTTCTGGTCGAGTTTTTTTATGCTGTCGTTTTTTTAACGTATATTTATTTTCAAGAAACTACAGTCCAGCCTTCTTTTTCTGACAGCCAGAAAAGTTATTATACCTACTTTGATGTATTCATATTCCAAGTCATGCTACTTTAATGTATTCATACGGCAAGTCATGTAATATGGAGCTGTTATTATTGATAAATATTATCAATAGGCCTACCTATAAAATAACACTAATAGTATAGTAGCCTAATGTTAGCTAATTCAGCTGAGCCTCTGCCATTATTATTATTATTATTATTATTATTATTACCGCGTCTTACTACCCGTTCGGGTTATACGCACTTACGATAATGTGTAATGGTAGGGTGATTGTGAGATGAAATGGAGGACCTACAGTTTGACGTGAAATCTGAACCACGGTGGAGGCCTTGCATTCCCCACATTCACAAGTTGTGATTAATACACGTCCTGTCAGAGTCTGCCATTATTAATATGGGAAAGAGATCACCAACTCGTTTGTGCAGATATAACGCTCTACCCGTTCGAATCATACACATTCACAATAATTACGCTAGTGTTAAATTTGGAGGAATTATAAGCCTACCTGTATTCGCGTGGAAGTAAAGTGAGAGAATATTTAAGAAAAATACCCGGCTAGGACTCTAACCCCGACCTCCCCATCACTGGCAAACCAGACTAAATGAACTTGGCATGTATACCGCGTGCCTCGAAGGTGCGGATATAATCGGTATGTTAAATTGACAACGTTCATTCCACCGCTCCATTAATCGTACGGTTAAGTTAAGTATTATGTATTTAGTGAGAGGTTTTCACACTCTTTTAACAAATCTACATAATATCGTCCAACCACCTCATCTCAGTCGGTAACGTTTATGCTTACTGAAATAAGGGTCCCGGGCTCGATTCCTGGCATGGCCGAAAAATGTATGATTGGCGAAATGTGGGTGTACCCTTCATAGTGATGAGTTAACGGCTGGAGGGGTTGGGAGCTGTGTATGTTCTAGATTTAAGGTGGGAGTTTAGGAGACGCGAGTAAAGGTAACTTTTTTGCAATTTTTTAATAGAAAAACTTTTTTTTTTGTTAAATTAAATAAAATAATTATCTATTAGAAACGTAGAGTTTACGTTTCTTTACATGATGACCTCAACAGGTATTGAATATCTATCAAAGGGTATCCAGGAATTTAGTAATCACTTTTTCTTTTTGTTTAAATAGTTTATCTAACACCGCTATGCTGATGTTAGATATGCAACAATTACTGTTGGTATCACCATATGAAAAAAATTAAATTCCATCTAATACCGGAGCAATATTTTATTTATTTTGACAAAAAAAAAGTTTTGCTATGAAGACTGCAAAAACGCTGATCTTTTCTCGCGTCCCTTACACTCCCACCTTAAGTTAATTAATATTGTATAAGCCTTGTGCGGTTATTATAATAACTCGGTTCAGAAAGTGCACTTTAAACACCTCAAATAAAAGCATATTGCTTTGGGATGGACTTCTAGTGAACTACGAATAACTTTATATGGTGATGTCTCCTGCTTTTACAACCTTGTGACCATAAATAAACTTTGAACCCAACCGGAATCCGAAACAATGTTTCACAAAAGAGATGAACTACTACGTTTGAAAACATCACGCTAACGAGATCATGCTAAACTAAACGGTTCTAATTTTAAAAAAAAAGTTTTTGTCATAAATCTATGAGACACGTTAAAAAAAAGCTCTATTTAAAAAAAATATTGTGAAAGTGTATATAGATATACTATGTATTAAAAGAATCGTTTGTAAATCAAATCTGGACTTATAAATTTCAGCATTTAATTTTAAAGGCGTTAATAAGAACTCATTTCCAATTAGAAACCATGTTGTTAAATTAAATTGCATACAGCAATTAAAGGAGTCGAGTAGAAAACAAACCAACAGAATGATGTATCGCGCACTGTTTTTTTTTATATCCGTAATTAGATTTACGTGCAAAACACGAACGTTAATGTCATAAAGTACAAGCTTCTCAATCAAGCTTTGCCGACTTTTCTGTGGAGATAACCGTCCAGGTAAAGTAATTAATGTATGAATCTTACATCTAGTATAACTAGAGAGTCATATGAAGTGTAGGCCTACACAGTGAAATAGTTATATAGTTATATTAAATTTCAGCCCCATACATTAATTACTTGAATTTTACGTACCATTGTTAAGGTAAAGTAATAAACAATGGTACGTAAAATTCATCAAATAGCAAGTTTGCCCCTTATATCTTGTGAACCCTAATTATTTGAAATAACTATTTACAGCTTATGATTATATCCTTTTAAAAATGTTACAATAAACTTTTTATTTTCATCTGTTTCGGCGGCATTATGATCTAAGATGTGACTCTCGTGTTAGACTAGACTGTCGATGACAGGTAGATCGGTGTTAGAATCCCGGTCGGGTGTACTGAAGGTGGCTTTCCCAAAATGATTATCCACCCTCCACGCAAATGTGGGTGCACTTACTCTAAAATTCAACCTTCCTAATCCTTAACCCATCAGCTTAATGCGTATAGCCTGAACAGGTAGTAAGACGTGGTTCTAAAAAAAACCAATGTTACGTAAAAAGCATAGAGTAGCAAAACCCCTTAATAACTCATGAACTTTAGTGATTTTGAATAATTGAATCGTTGAAATTTGCAATAACATTTTTATGTTGTCAAGTTATGTCAATAACACCTTTCAAGCGTTTGAACGTTGAAAACCTCCTTTATTGGAAAATACGTGGTTTCATCTTTGTACTAATTATTTCCAGGTCAAACCACATATTCAGGGGCCTACTTAACGAAGTTGATGATGATTAGGCGTCCTTGGCTTTGATAGTAATTATTTCCTAGTTCTTATTCCGTTCGTTTTTTCAATTTGTACCACTTTACTGCCATAATAATTTTGTTATTACATGCAATACAATTTGTTGCTCGACACTTAATTTTGGTTGGTAGTGCATCTGCTCTACTGGACTAGAAGTGTCACGAGTTCAATTCCTGGTAAGGGAAA
>CABFOV010000053.1:72761-83065 GCA_902141375.1 Timema poppense
ACATCTTGTGAATGTGGGGAATGCCAGGCCTCCACCGTGGTTCGGATCCCACGTTAAACTGTAGGTCCTCCATTTCATCTCACAATCACCCTACCATTACACATTAGCGTAAGTGCGTATAACCCGAACGGGTAGTAAGACGCGGTGCTAATAATAATAAAAATATAATAACAATTATAACTTGATCAACATGCTTCTATTCTTGAACAAACCGTTTCCGAAAAGCAAATTGCAAAACAATAAAAATTCTTGAAGATAACCGTTTGTTCCCATGGCTCTGCATTTCCACATCAAATGAAAAGGGCCAATCGCCCATAAGCAAAAATATATATTTTGTTGCTATAAAAACTGCTAAAACACTGCTCACGTTTCCTACATCCACACCTTGGAGCCTGCTTCTTTAGTAAACTTGCGGAGGATGACTTGAATAATGGTTTGGTTCTCAATGCCTGTGACAGAGTTATTGTTTTCTAAGACCACGATCTGGGTCCTATTTTAGCGACCGGCCTATTAACTTGACATGTCCTAAAGATTGGATTGTTATCTGGCTACTATACACGCTGATAATGAGCCGGCAGTATCGCTCAGAGAATCGTGAGAGATCGAGTGATTATTAAAGAGTTTCACAAAACTGTCTGGGAAATAAATTTCTTCAATCAAATACAGTAGAGATGTACTATTTTTAATGGCATAATAAAGTGAGTGATTGTAGTTTTCTTAACTTCACTCGGTAGATGGAGTTAAATAACGATGCACGTTTATATACTTTTCTTAAATCACACATCGTGGTATCCAATTCTCTCTTTAGGTGAACGCACTTACATTTTTTTTTGCCAACTTAGGTTGATTAAATTAGTTCAAATAGTTAACCAAGCCTGGAATTACGTAAGAACACAAAACCTTCTAAAAAAATGAGGCCGGATTTAATATTTCTTTACCCTCTTATCTCTTCTATATTTTTCTTTCCCCCTTTCCTTTCTCTCTCTCCCGATTTTCTTCTCACTCTACTTATCTAAGTATTTATTATTTTACGCTTTACTTCTATTTCGTCCCCTTTTTTCTCTTTATCTCACCCTCTTTTTTCCCCCTTTAACTCTTCCTTGCCACATTATTTCCCTTTATCTCCCTATTCTTCCCCTTTGATCTCTGTTCACCTCTTTCTTTTCTATCTCTCTCTTAGCTTTTCCTTCTATTTATTCTCACTTATCTGTTATCTCCAACTTTTTTCACCACCTTTTTCTCCTCTTCCTATTGCCCTTTCTATTCCTTTCTGTCTATTTACACACAAGCACATACCTACAATTTGGTATACGAAATTCCATGGTTTCTCTACTTTACCTTTCAGAAATTAAATGCTCATCAAATGTATGTGATTGCTACTTGATATCACTCAGGTGCTCCGGTGGCCGCACGGTGTAAGGCGTCATTCTCGCAATAGAATATACTGTTGATGACGGTGCGATTGGGGTTAGAATCCCGGTTGGATGTACTGAGGGCGGTCTTTCCGAAATGGTTTTCCACTCTCCCTCCACGTACATGCGGGTACATTTCCTTTGAATTCAACCTTCTTCGTCTTTAACTCGTTAGCGAAATTAATACATATAATATAACTTGAAGAGGTAGTAAGACGCGGTGCTAAAAAAAAATCATGAGTCATGTCATTCGTAAGAATTAAGCCACGCTAATTAAAGTATTATTCTCTCTCTCTCTCTAACCAAGCCTCAGGAGTATTGAACCACGCTGTAAATACCGAACAGAATGTTTTGACCCGCGGGCCTTAAGATGCTCTTAATCGCTTGCTCCGGACTAGTTTTAAATTAGTACCAAACGATCCGGACGAGCTCGCCTCTAGAAAGAAACAACTCAGCTGCTTGTGCGTAATTTTGTGCGTGTGTTTGTACGGACGCGCCTTGATTCACACGCATTCGAGGTGAAAGTTTTTAGTGCCAAAAAAAAAATTTCCTCGCAGGGCACACATAAAATACGTTCACACCGGATATGGAACACTTTTTTTTAGGTAGATTAGGTGATGGCATCTTGTAGGATGTGCGATGGGAACTATTTGTCTTGGGCGTATGGGTGTTATTAATAGCTTGTTAATGTATGAGGATCAGTGGCGCACCCAGAAAAAATATTTTCTGATTGGAGGCTACAATATATTGAAACATTTTTGTCTTTTTTTCTTCGATTAGAAGCTTAAGGCCGCTTTAGGTGCGTGTAAAGGCATACTTATCAAAACTAAGTCGAAAGACTAGTAAAAAAAAAGCATTTGCAGTCAAGCCATCTTAAGTGCTTTATATTATTGTTCTATTCTTGGATAGCTCTGTGTTTAGAGCAATGTAGTATTAAGTCAAAGGTCCTGGTTTCGATCCCCGTGTCCAGGTGTCGTTTTTCACTCTAAAAAGAATATATTTCGATGCGGCTAACCGTACCTAACAACTATACTTTATACAAAAAATTAATTTAAGCACTGCGTATTATTACCAGTTCAGTTACACGCCTTTGTACTAATTACACTATTCGTTATATTTATAGGAAGTGTACTCGCATTTGCGTGGAGTGATAGTGGAAAATCGATTAGGAAAAAAACCTTCAGTACACCCGACTGGGATCGAACCCCGACGTCCCCGTCATTGGCAATCTAGTCTATTGCGAGAGTAGCACTTAGAACATGCAGTCACCGAAGCGTGTAAATGACTTAAATATCTTGTTTATTTAATACATCTACTTTATTTTAGCAAGACTCATAGTAATTTGTTGGTAAGCAGAGTTATACTATTGATAATAAGGAAAGAAAACCTTGAGTTTATATTTAATTATATTAAAATATTGTAAGTATGCTCTACGTTAATTATAAAATAAATATAATGTTAGTGTTATATTGTATGTTACAGTTTTATTGATGTAATAAAGTCAAAAAATAGTAAGTTTAGAGTACATAATTAATAATTATGTTGTCATAATTAAATTGACGATTAAAGTAAAACTAACCAATAACTTACAAATGTCGGTGACCTGGCGGTCTAGGGGTAAGGTGTCAGACTTCTGTGCTGGCGGCCGGGGTTCAATCCTTGGTCCCGGCATAGATCTATCTGATTACCAAACCCTTCCTTCACCTCTGACAAGACATCTTGTGAATGTGGGGAATGCCAGGCCTCCACCGTGGTTCGGATTCCACGTTAAACTGTAGGTCCTTCATTTCATCTCACAATCACCCTACCATTACACATTAGTGTTAAGTGCGTATAACCCGAACGGGTAGTAAGACGCGGTGCTAATAATAAAACTTACAAATATATAATTATTTATGAAATTCTTATAGAGTTGAGAGATATTAATACAAGAACATAAGTTTATAAAAAGTTCTACTATATAATAATTGCTATTTGCAATCAAGTAAGTGTTACATGTATATAAGTAATATAGATTATACAAGTATGCGCATTTGTGTGATCACTTTTCTATTACATGAATTGACAAGATCTTTATCATAATTTCTTCAATAAACTTGACTTTTAAAGAGCGGGATTGTTGACTCGGTCCCCGACTTGAACCATTTATAAATATTATTTTTTTCTCTCCGCCAATGAGGTATGACGACTATCTTCACTTGTTTATACGTGCGATTTAAACCGCAAAACCTTACTTTAGTTTCTATTTTGTTTGGTTTATCCGTTCTTGTTTGTTAGATCTAAACTGGACCATTTTATTACTAGGTTAATTTACTTTTAAAGGATAACTTAATATCTGGTGATTAAGAGTCCGTCTCACCCCATGGATAACACCTAATTTTGATAGTTAATGCAGCTAGAGCCAGACGTCTTAGGAACCCGTCTCACCCCATAACCCGTCTCACCCCATGGATAACACTTAATTTTGATAGTTAATGCAGCTAGAGCCAGGCGTCTTAGGAACCCGTCTCACCCCTTGGATAACACCTAATTTTGATAGTTAATGCAGCTAGAGCCAGACGTCTTAGGAACCCATCTCACCCCATGGATAACACCTAATTTTGATAGTTAATGCAGCTAGAGACAGACGTCTTAGGAACCCGTCTCACCCCATGGATAACACCTAATTTTGATAGTTAATGCAGCTAGAGTCAGGCGTCTAAGGAGCCCGTCCCACCCCATGGATAACACCTAACGTACAGCTTGAACCAGTAGACGTTGAATCTTAGCATGGTTTTCTGTATTCACGTTTAAATAACAGTGGAATTTATATCAGTGAAACTGTTTTATCCTATTACAAAAATATTCAACAAAATAATTGAAGAAAAAATAATCGAAAATTCAAAACTACCACTGAACTTATTCCAATGTTACTGCTGTCAAGTTGGGTCAAACGCAAACCTGTATCCAATAACCCGGCTACTCGGTTGTTAGACGAGCCTTGGTCCTTGAAGTTATTATTTTTTAAATTAATTTTACTATAAACATAATTTAGGGTTATTGACGCCTGGGATCACATTGTAAAGAACTCTTTAACACCAACTACTTCATGCATATATCAAACTTCGACCCCCTTGGATTTGATCCAAAGTCTCTCGTTGTAATAACCACAGCACCCCGGCTATCTTGACCAAGGCCGAGGTCCTTGACATTAATTTGAAGTTTGAGGGGGATTCTCGAGGCGCAGCAGGTGGTACGGTGCCCCACCATCATCGTGCCGGACGGAGCTAGGCTTGGCCTGCTACGACTTTGACCGGTGTATGCGAAATTTCTGGGTACGTTGTATTATACGCAGAGTTGAACACAGAACGTTCCAGACATTAGTTGATTTGTTGAGACCCTGCAGCTAGTTGAGCCGACAACTGGAGCCCACTTAGTTGGGTTATTTTTGTTTGTTTTTTCTTAGCACATCGTTTTACTGCCCGTTTGGGCTATACGCATACGTACTAATTACGCCAATTTGTTTGGAATGATGAATTTTGCATTTTAGATTAACTGTACCCGCATTTTTTTTGGGAGGGAGAATGGAAAACCATTTAGGAAAAACCACCCTCAGTACACCTGATTAGGATTCAATCCACAATATCCCTGTCATCGACAGTCTAGTCTAATACGAGAGTGACACCTTAGACCATGTGTGCATCGAAGCAAGCAATCAAATGTCGCTCGTAGGGTTAAATATGTGTAAGCCTTTTAATAGTGCACAAGTTTGATATTTATTCGAATGGATACACATCTTTTTTATAAGTATGAAATAGGTGTGTATGTTTAATTTTTCAAAGTTGAAATGTTCTATTCTGAAAAGTTGAAAAAACCACACATTTTAGTCCATCATTAAGAGTCAAATGACCTGGAAGCGAAGGGTAACTGGTATAGATGCGTTTATATGGATCGTTGTGAATCGAATGATGTAATTTAATAGAGGAGATGGGGTCGTAACGCATCGTATCGTCACTTGTATTTTTCTCCTCTCCTGATTGTACTCCTATTGTACCGTTATAGGTAGACCCGCTTGGTTTCTGGCGTTTATGAATTTCTGCTCGACTTATTCTCGTGCCTTTGTCACTAACACACGATTCTCTTTGATTTATTTAAACTTTTTTTTTTCCTTGGCTTTTAGCCCACTCAGCAACTGGGCCTGGCGCTAAATTACTCAACGTCTCTGAAGCGTCTCCTGTTCAGGTGTAAGTGGTTTTGCGGTTGTCACTTACCGCGAGGGAGAGCCGAGGAAAATGAAATTAAAGTTAGTGTCGTCTCCACTCGAGGAGCACGTTCCAAGTTGAAAGCTCACTTTCGCTGTACCATGACCGCCCGGTTGTGCATTCACGGGCGTTAAAGGGGGAGAGAGGTTCGGGTACTATCACTAATACACGCGTCTCATTAAACTCTCATCCAACTTAAGTTGGAATCCAGTGGCGGCTCGTAGTTAAAATTAGTGGGGGTGCTGTTCCAGAAAATGTTTAGCCTTTGTTTTAAAATTGTGTAAAAGAAAAAAAAAACATGTATAAAAAGAAAATTTATTCAGTAACTTGATAAACTTTTAACAAAAAAAACCCAAAACTTTTTTACTTTAACTTAAATTGTTACAGTTAAAGCTTGATCTCTTCATTTAAAAATGAAATACATTCTTCTTGTTTTAATTTATACAAAAGCTCAATAATTTTCTCCTTGATCTCTGGATGACCATTGAGATTTTTTTTAAAATTGAAAGTACTGCAAGCGCATTTAGTCTTTCTGTTAAATAAAAGAACAAAAAAAATTAATCAAATAGGATAGCTGGAAGCAGAATAATAATATAATTCTAAACTTCATCACATTCAAGAATATGGTACACGGTTTTTAAGCACAACATACGCTGAGTAAATAAAAACTTCCTTCCACCATCACGCCAGAGCCGGCACTGCGATAGCAACAGTGCTCTCTCTACCTGGCAGTCCCGCCTCTCCCCCCTATATGTGCGCATGCGCACAACAGTCAAACACCACATCACCGGCACTGTGAAGCGCACAGTTCCATACAAAGATTTTTTTATCTTTTTTATAAACTGAGGGATGGCTACTGAAGTACTGACACTAAGTTTAAGGACTATATATTGTACTACAAAAATAAAGAATAAATTAAAGAAAATGGACTCATTATATTAAATATTATCGATAATATCAAGTGGAAATAGGGGTTGATGCAGTTCCGCAGTGCCTATACACGAGCCGCCACGGTTGGAATCGTCTTATACCCTACGAAATGTGAGAGGAAAATAAAACAAAGTTTAGAAAATAAACGGAAGCCAGCTTCCCTGGCGTTATTCCTCTAAGGCAGGCCTGCCCAACCTTGACTGGAGTGAGTGCAACTTCCGTAAACTTTTGTATATAGGATGTTTATTTTTCACCTTTGAAAATAGTTCACTCACTCAGAGTTCATTGCGATACTTGGCACAGCATATTGTAGTTTAGGGTCTATTTGTTAAGACCCACTCTCGTGCAGTCATTTTAATGTTTATCAGTTAATTATGACCTATACTTTGATCTCAGTATTTTCATGGTTGAAAACTCTGACTCGCTTGAGTAGGTCAAACAGGGTTGCCACGCACCTGGAAAACAGGGAAAACCGGGAAAAGACAGGGAATTTGTTTGTGTCTGGAAAAAACCGGGAAAACACAGGGAATTTCACCAAAAAGCTAGAATTTACTGGAATTTGTTAGTGAAATTGGGCAATACAGTGCTTTCAAGCTTAAAATAGTAGGAATAGTATAGACTAAAATTTGTAACTGGAGAACTGAGCAGTCTGATTTGAACATCTCATTTATGATGAATATGCTTACCAGCACCTCTTCAGCTTGAGATAAGTCCTGAGTGTAACTGAGACGACTCGTTTTCGTTCGGCAAATGCCACGCATTTTCGGCTTCATATATTATAATTTTTTTAGAAATTGCCAAGGTGTCAATATTGTTTGTTTTTGTCTTTATGGGTGTTAACATTTTTATCATAGTCATCTCCCGATTTAGCAAAGGTGGATTTACCTGGTTGATGCCGTGGCCAGGATAAAAAAAAAAGGAGTATACTGTAAAGTGAAAAGTTTATGAAAATATTGCCTTCAGCCTGCTAGTCTATTGTAAGAATGTCTGATTGTGTTTGTGTCTGCGCATAGCTACCATACCTCACCTACCCCCTGTGAAATGAACTACATATACATACTCAGACATAATCATACATAAATAGTACCTCCAACTTTAAGATATTTTTTTTGTGAATTCCTAAGCATACTTGAATAAAATAAACTATAAATGTTTTCATTTTTGTTAATTTGATAAAATAATCTTGTCTTCTTACTTAACTATTAGTTCTTAAAAACATAATGGTTCCTGTATATAAGTGAGACAACAAACTATATTATATCACTCGCCTCGGTGGCGTTGTTGGCTAACGCGCTTGTCGTGTTGAGCTCGACTGCTTAGGACGGGGAGATCGAGGTTCGAATCTCGGGCGGGTGAACTGGGGGTGGTTTTTCCTAAATGGTTTTCCACTCTCCCTCCACGCAAATGCGGGTTCACTTCCTCTAATTCAACCTTCCCAATTCCTAATCCACTAGCGTAATTAGTACTTAAAGCGTATAACCCGAACGGGTAGTAAGACGCGGTGCTAAATAATGAAAAATGAACTATATTAAATCGTGTTTATTCTATGTTTAATGTTTGTGTATCTTGACAGCTGCTGAAGTTTGTATTCTTTTAACTAATGTTATAAAACTGTTATCTTGATAAAGTTTACTCCTTTGTACATATGCGATAATTAATATTGGTTAACATGTTTTCTAAACAAAGTAATACATTCTTATAAAAAAAATAGATGCCACATTTAAACTCAAAATTGTATGTTTGGTATTTCCTTTTTTTTTCATTCCATTTAGGGTAGACCGAAAATATAACCAATTTTTCCTTCTAGATAATTTTTCATTAATTTCTCATCCTTTTTCCAAATAATTCTTAAACATGTGTTTCTCTTGCACAATAAAACATGCTTCCAATGACAATTACCAGTCTTCATTTTTAAATTTTCTTTAAAACAAAATTAAATACTTCCATAATTATATTTATAATATCTATTAGGTGTCTGGAAAAATGAAAATTTCCTCTGGAAAACCTGGAAAACACAGGGAATTTGGTAATAAGAAAATAGTGGCAACCCTGTCAAACCAAAACATATACTCGCCTTTAATGATATGCATTTTAGAATATAAAGACTAAATTCCGGAATTTGGTATCATTCACTCTAGTTTTCAACGAGAAATGACCTGGGGGGCATCGTGCTGCCCGCGAGCTACGGGTTGGGCAGGCCTGCTCTGAGGTATCACATATAATTAGTAGCATCTAACCTTTTTTTGTTCGCAACTCACAGGTATAATTATATTCAACTTCGTATCTCCAAAGTTGCTGGTGCATAATGCAAGCTACGCATATTCTTTAATCTACATCTAAAGTAAAACTGGCGCTCCCCGGTCGCATATTCTTGCTTCAGAAATCTGACCCTGACTATTCACTATATATATTCAATTTTTACGTACTCCTTAAGATGTCTTCGCGTGCCTCTGGTTGTACGCGTACCCCAGTTTGAATACCATTGGCTAATATGATGGGATCCGTCTAGGTAATACGGTTTCCCTTTAAGGGTAAATTGGTAAATTATGTCCACATTAATGTTCTTAACAGATAATTTATAAATCCCGACTAGGTTTTAGGCAGGTAAATTAGGGTCTTCGTATCAGGAAAAAGTAATGGAGTTTTATTTATGAGATTTTGTGGTCAGATTGATTTAGTTTAAACTGGCTTCCTCATCACTAGCCCTTAGATTAAGTAGATAATAACCACAATATTAAATGTATTGCACAGTTGCAGGTAATTTACATGAGTATTATTGTGCAACGTCGTGAAAATACCGGAACCTCGGTGTCGTAGGACCTTCCAAAAACTATATTACCATTTAATTAATGTCTAGGAAAGATTTTGAGCAATTTTTTTTATTTGCAAATTTTCATTTTGATAACAGCTTGTACAACAAAATGTTGCGAGATTAACCGTCTACAAAACCTGACAGCACCTGATATTTACATTCACTTTTAAAAAAAAAGTATGTATATATCCCCCCAACTAGTACATCCATCATGTTGGTCTGCGTGTGTAAATTAATATTGCGGGATTATAAGTGAAAGGAACAAACCTTGCCACTGTCAGAAACTTTGATAAGTTATATTTTTCATAGGAAGGACCTTTTAAGAAAATACAAACTTTTTTTGCTGTCAACATTGATAACATTTTACTATTTGTTATTTTATAGGCATTTATAATGTTTATCAAAACATACAACTGCAGATTACACGAATACGGCCTTCCTACCAAAATCAGGATGTAGTCACTTTTATGGCTGTCAGATAAGGGTCTTCCTATGAAAATTTGATCGTACATTTAGCAAGCTACGCGTAAAGTGAAACGCGTTATCGTTCAAACAGAGATTATTTTCCATTATCGCCTGATGGCTTTACAGTGTACACAGCAATGTATTAATTGTTTTTTTTAATCTGCTGTACTTGATCTCTGCTATCTTATACTCAATTTTTCCAAGCGGGGTCTGCTAGAAAATGTTATCATACCTTAAAAGCTTTTACATGTATATATCTCCCTCACTCAGACTCAACATTTTTACGCTGCTGGTGACCTGGCGGTCTAGGGGTAAGGTGTCAGACTTCTGTACTGGTGGCCGGAGTTCAATCCTCGGTCCCGGCATAGATTTATCTGATTACCAAACCCTTCCTTCACCTCTGACAAGACATCTTGTGAATGTGGGGAATGCCAGGCCTCCACC
>CABFOV010000053.1:83852-130592 GCA_902141375.1 Timema poppense
TTTTTTTTTTTTTTGCTCACCTTCGGGTCAGTAGTCCGATTACTGGCATAGCCGAAAAATTTATCATTTGGGAAATTAGGATTCCTGCCGTTAACGGTAGTAAATTCACAGCCGGATTGGGTTTTGTGTCTGATCTAAAAATAATTGTTGTGTAATCTATGTGCTTGTTTTTCAGTTGGTTCAGAAACTGCGCGTTAAATATCATAATGAGCATCATAGTCGATCTATTTTCGTTACTAAAATAAATTATATATGTAAATATGTCGAATCTATTAGTTATTATTATTATTATTATTATTATTAGCACCGCGTCTTACTACCCGATCGGGTTATACGCACTTACGCTAATGTGCAATGGTAGGGTGATTGCGAGATGAAATGAAGGACCTACAGTTTAACGCGGAATCCGAACCACGGTGGAGACCTGGCATTCCTGAATCTATTAGTTAATGAAGCCATCCGAGCTAGGACTAAGTTAAATTAAGACCAATAACAATGAGGGTAGTTTTTCATAATATGACTTTTTCAACCATTATTTAGAGCATATTTGAGGAATTTATTTAAAATACTATCTTCTACATCCTCTGTTTAGTTTAGGTATTGTTGCTAATAGTCGTACTGTAATACTGTAATTGAGAGAGTAGTCAACACCCCACAAGAACAAAGTAACGGCGGGGTATTAGTTAAACGTTGTACTACATCAACTCATTCAAATTCGTTTTAAGCACGATTTATGCAGTCTTGAAAGGATTTACATACGCAAATCTGTTTTAATCACAGTTCACAGCTAATATCAGGCGTGTAATGATAGGATGCATGTGTTTTAATTACCCGCCGCTGAATCAAGTTTTAAACTCGCGTGGGTGACACGTCGTGCCTTCTGTGGAACCCAAGGTATAGGGAGGAACTTGATGTTGCTTACTTGGCGATCTCGAAATAAATTTTTAAAGCCGAATTTCACAATTAAAAAAAACAAAAAATTTTTGAATTTGGGACATTAAACTACACATTTTTAAATATTAGGCAGGGTGACCTGGTGGTCTAGGGGTAAGGTGTCGGACCTCTGTGCTGAGGTCCGGGGTTAAATCCTCGGTCCCGGCACAGATTTATCTGATTGCGAAACCCTTCCTTCACCTCTGACAAGACGTGTATTAATAACAGCTTATGAATGTGTGGAATGCCAGGCCTCCACCGTGGTTCGGATTCCACGTTAAACTGTAGGTCCCCCATTTCATCTCACAATACACCCTGCAATTACACATTAGCGTATGTGCGTATAACCCGAACGGGTAGTAAGAATTGGTGCTAATAATAATAATAAATATTAGGCACTTTTTCCTAAGAAAAAGCGAACTAAATTAATAAGCACGCTGCTTAGAAAATATATCTTATCTCTGTCCGCACCTTTTGTTTTATTCTAGAAACATTGGGTTGCATAACAACTGCAGACCTTTTCCTAACAAGTTCAACTGCAATTGGTTACCACCACCAATGGCAATGCTGTCCTCGATCACTAAGTTTTGTAGCCACCCTAATTGTAGATTTTTGTGGTCTTAGCTTAGGCCACAAACCTGAGTAAACAAGACACGCCAAACAAATGAACGCACTAATTCATAATATTTGTCTCGGATGGTCTGAGTGGTGTGTGACCTAGTTGGTTTGTTGTCATAACGTAACGACTTGTGTCGTTTCTCCTCCTGTTTCCTGTCCCACCTCGTCCTCCGGGCGATACAGCATTGACCCAGTCCCTGCACACTCACCTATTTATATATTATCTTTATTTGTGAAATTTAGCGAGGTGAAGGCTAGCCTGTCTTGTATTTTACTTAACCAAAACGACGTAACATCAACTGAACAACACTCATGATAACAATAACTATAATAGACTAAATAATTGTAGATATAATTAACTAATTTAATTCATCCATTTATTCCTCCAAACATTCCTTTATTCATTCATTTCCCCGTTTATTCCTCCATTCATTCTTTTTACATTAATTTTTTCATTCAATCATACATTCATTTCTCCATTCATTCAATTTTCCATTCAATAATACATTCATTCCTTAATTAATCTCGTCATTCATTTCTTCATTAACTCCTCATTCATTTCTTCATTAACTCCTCATTCATTTCTTCATTCATACATTCATTCCAACATTTTTATTTGTATATATTTACAAAAGTATAAATAACTAAATTTGTCTAGAAACAATATTTAGTTTGAGAGAATTTTTGAAAGCAGTCAGTCCAAATTAGACGGATGCGGGGGGTGGGGGAGTGCGCGTTCCATGCTCCCGATGACTTAACTTTGATGAACAAGAATAAGACAATGATTTGTGAATTGGGATTCTTATAAGGGTGAAGCTTTCTTTTTAGATTTGTGTATTAAGCTTATGTTGATATTTAAGTAAATTAAAATTGGTTACTCCTCGTCAAAAAATCTATTTAGAAATTTTGATGGGTGTCGACATTTCATGACCCCTTGAATTCGAAATTGTGGTTTTCGATATTCTATGTGTCTGTCTGTATATCGACAAGAGCTGAAACCATTTTACCGAACAAACTAAAACTTGGTATTTAGGGGTGCGTGGGGTTCCCTAGAGGGGTTTTGGGATTAGATATCTAACACTAAAGTTAAGGGTAGTCTACTTAAGGGTGAATTTAGAAAGTGATTTTCTTGAAATTGGTTTTAACAATTTAAAAAAAATTAAAATTCATATCTACACACTGATTGACACTAAAAACAAAATGGCAAATAGTTTTGATTATATATCTGCAACTCTTTGAGATAAGAAATAACTTATCATTGTAAAGTTGTAGAACTGTTAAAAGAAAAAAAGAAACTTTTATTTGAAACATTAAAAAAATCAATAATTTCCGACGTGTCTGTGGAGTCTGTACAGCAAGCCTTCGAATCAGAATCGTCTATTTTTCGACATTCTGACTCCGACTCCTTCATAAATAGCTAAAGTATATTAATTAGTGATAAAAAATATAGGCAGTAAAAGTTACACTACAGCTGGCTTCACGGGAGGCTTCTTTGGCATTGTGAATTTACTTTTAAATAAAATTTGTCAATCCAAATTACAATTTCTGTCCCAGATAATAAAAAAAGAGTATAAAATATTGTTATAAAATTTGAAAGTTTTTATTTTTGAAGCCGTAGTCAGTCTTATTATTATTATTAGCACCGCGTCTTTCTACCCGTTCGGGTTATACGCACTTACGCTAATGTGTAATGTAGGGTGATTGTGAGATGAAATGGAGGACCTACAGTTTAACGTGGAATCCGAACTAAGGTGGAGGCCTGGCATTCCTCACATTCACAAGATGTCTTGTCAGAGGTGAAGGAAGGGCGTAGTCAGTCTTTATATATTTGTATCGACTCCAACTCTACAGCCCTGGTTTCCGAGCTACAAGCAAACATTAGTCTAAATTGAAGTCAATAAAATGGTGGAGTTGATTGTTATGCTCTCTAGTGGCCCGAGATGTTCATTTTTTCTCAATGTGTATCTGTAACATTGTATATTATCTCAATTATGCTCTTTGGTCGAATGTGATTGATTGTATTTTGTTCATCATGTTTCTACAATATTTTATATTAATTCGTTTCACATATATTACGACTTTTAATAATGTCTTCATATATTGTTTTTGTAGGGGCGAGAGAGTCTGTGCGGTACACCTTATCATTTATTTTGTGTTGTGTTGTGTTGACCACATGACACCCTCTATCCGCAAATGTCGGCACTAATATCGCTAACTGCGCGCAGTGGCCGCTCGGTCAGTATAGCTCGCTTGCGTGCTCGCTCCATAGAATTTTTAAAATTTAAAACGTTATGATTCATAGTTATTACTGTTTAAGGGTATTATTACCCAAACGTTCCAATAGAAGGTCCCCAAGATGTCGTAAATGTGTGAAATGTTGACCGTAAGCGTGTCGTTATCCTCCGTAAAATTACGTACCTTATCGCATGGGCGTATTAAGCAGGCGGTAATAACGAGTGTACCAAGAGTCTGTGCCTGTCTCCGTGTCGAAACGAGGCCACTCTTGGACCGGTATGGTACTCGCAGAGCACTGCACCTGGTTCCTTTCTACTAGAACAACCCTTCCCCCCTTTTTCTTCGAGCGCCGTCAGATGCCGGTCGCCTGATAGCAAGGACTGTGTGTGGCAATCAATGTTGTGGCGTGGTTGACCTGCCTCGGACATAATACACAAATAATCGAAAAACTATTTTGTAACGAAAGTGAAAATAAAACATATTAAAACAACAAGTTAAAATATATCATTCAAAAGTTGATGATTTGGCTAAAATTGTAAAAGTTGCAGTATCCAAATTATTTTCATAAAAATATTTAACCCAATTTTTTTTAAACTAAGTATTATCTGAATGGTTTTTGTCATGTTGTTAGTTTGGCCAATTTGACTCATACTATAATAAATGTAGTATTTTTAATATCAAAGTGCGTTAAAAGAAAAAAACATAAAAATTGAGTATAAACAACTTGTAAAGGGTTAATCAAAACGATATTTATCCTCAATATTCAATATATTAATTAGATTAATTTGAATTCATACCTTTGTAAATTATAAATGACAATATCTAAGTCTTAACTTATATTTGTACCATTTTGCATTTCGTCTATGTGTCTGGATCTTTTTCCGCGATAACTGTCAAATACTTGAACTAATTTGAACCAAATCTGGCGGGGACACCTAGGCCGAACGATGTATATACATTTTTTTTCAATCTGGTTATCATTTTCAATATGGCGGTCGCTTAAATAGTTTTCCTTTTAATAACTCATCTCAAATGAGTTGTATTTAAAATTCTAAACAATCGATCGAGTAACTAGGGCGTATTTTTTTTTTGTAAATTTGCGCATGTATTGCGAGACTAACGTCTTAAACTGTGTGGACAACGATTATGCTCTAAGAATGTAATTCACTTTTAAATGTAGTTTTAATTTATTTTCTGTCTAACTTAATAACAGCGGGAAAATATCAACTTGAAATCCGCGGGGGAAGGTAAGGTGGTAGTAACGATAGAAACATGACATAATTCTTAACATAATGTACTTAGTATTTTTCAAATAACTGCACCCAATTGTAGGTCTGATGCTTTAGCTCAATCGGTCCCAGGTTCAATCACCGGCATGATTGATATAACTAGTTTTGCTGAAATTGGGGCTCCCGCTTTCACAGATATGAATTAACTAAAGCCGGGCGAATGAGATTTGAGTCTGTTCTAGAATCAAGATAGTTTGCAAGACTTGTGCTGATATAAATATAAAGTTGGATCAAAAAAACGCCTTTATATTTAGGAAGTAATAGTTTAATATATATTATGAAATATTCTACCCCCTGAATTTTTAAACAAAACCACTAATGGGCGGTAATTGCTCCCAATTCACACTCGCTGAGCTCCCAAGTTTAATAAAACTGTGGTGGTGACGTTGTTGCCAATGTTTACGTCATCTGAGATCCAGTTATTTTTCGCTAATCAACAAAAACTAGTCTTATATACGAGACTGGTCGAGATATACCTGCTAAAATCAAGGTCGTTTCTAGAGGTCGCAACACCTGTCCCTTTGCTTTCTCGAGCTAGCGATCAACTCGAGCATATTTCTTGGTTCGACAGTAACATATGGTTATATAGACATTTCAGATCCTAAATTACTCTCTGTGGCTAGTTAGTCTCATCTTATTTATATGCTACTCACTAACTTTATTTTGGATGCTAGAATATTTCAGGACTACCATACACCTGGAAAAACGGTGAAAACACATAGTTTCTCAAAATCTAGTACAAATACTGTAATAGTTGTTGATTTGGGACATTTAACTGAAAGCTTAAGATAGTATGTCTCTGGATGGACGAAAAAGTGATCTGAAGAATTACTAAGCACGCTGATTCATACATGTCTTATTACCCCTTAAACAGGGGTAGTGGAGTGACAGAAGATGCATTTCCCCGTCAATCTTAAATTATTCTGTTACATCCTGTTAAAAGGTAAAATTAAGTATTTATGAATAATTAAATATAAATGACTGTTGTCGAAATATGAGTTACACTTGAATGTCTAATTTCCCACGATTGACGCCGTTTATTTCTAGTACCTGTCGAATAAACCATTTAGGATGCCTTTGTCTCCGATGGCGTTGCATTGAGGAACTAAAAGCCCATCTCACGACCGATTAATCGGCAAATTATGTGCAAGATTACTCTTGAACTACGTATCACATTGAATTGCACATGTAAACAGCGAAATTATGATCGGTCTTATAGTTTTTTAGCGTCTCTGGGGTCTAATGGTCAGATTTCCTGGCTACAGATCTAGAGGTGTCGGGTTTGATCCTTGGTGTTTTCATATTTTCTGTGAAGCAGTAGGTCTAGAACAGGGGTAAACTCAGCCTCGTGAGGACAAATGAGGAGCTACTTGAATGAAAAAGGTGTTGCTTTGGTCTAGAAAACTGAGATTAACGGCCGCAGTGTTCGTTGTGCTGACAACGTGACACCCTATAGCCACAGAAGTTGGCACTCTATTCGCCAACAGGTGGCGACCGCTCGGTCGGTATAGCTCAATTGCAGGCTGGCGCCATAGAGTTTGGTAGTCTAATAGTTTTTTAATTCAAAATTATGTTTTATAAAATTGCTTAGCATTGAAAAAGAGTACATCTTGTTCGAACTGTATTAACTGTTAGTTGTGACCCGGAAGGTAAGACGGGCATTTTGTTTCCCTCGAGTTTATCCCGCGCATGCGTCTCAGCCCGCGGTCACATTAACTTCTTCTCAAGAGAGAGAGAGAGCGAGTAAGCAGAATGCCGTCTTTATACGCCGAATAATGGCGGCATTGATTGGCGCAATTGTCCGCAGTACAAACGCGCGCTCTGTCAACACGTCCAAAAAGTTGCTACGTCGAACAATAGGCTCATTACCAGGTAGTTGTGCTCGGCCACGACTTCACACACAACTTTTATTCGTCTTTAATTGGTGTTTTCTCATTCACTCGACACAACTTGGGCTGTTGGCACCTGGAACTTTACGACTATGATACACTACACTTTGAAACATTCCGTGTTCCGCCTGCTTCTGTTTAACGCAATCATTTGTTTCCCCCTCCTACCCCGTCTCTAAACGGCATACCTCTATACCTCCACGCAAATGCGGGTATATTTACTCTAAATTTGACCCTCCTCTATATCTTATAAGTTTAAATATGTGGGCAGTTATTAAGATACTAAGTAGGAGTGGGAAAAGTGTATTTATGGGTTGAGTTTTTTATTGTGTTGTACCGAGGAGTAAAAGTACAGTTCATAAACTAACCTACAACCTATTATTAAACTGAAGTATTTATTTTTCTGATTAATTTACATATTGCCCTCTTAAAGTCTCGATAGTTCAAGGTTTCGTGTAGTTCGAGGCAGGGATACGCCCGGTGTATATACTTTTACACAGGATTAACGACGCGTGGCTACACGGAAAAACGAGCACAAGGAAAATAATACTACACAATTGTACATTTTTTCTATATAAGTGTATAAATAGCTTTGAACAAAATTTTCAAAAATAGATTTTCTGTAAACTACCTTTAAACGAATTTTCCACCAAAAAAACAAGTATTTAGTTTCATTTGTCGAGATAACCATTTTTAATCCAAATTGCTGGAGCCATTTTCAAAAAAATGTACTATTTAAAAAACATTAATTCTCAGCAAACTAACCTTAATTTAAGGGCTAGAATCAAAATAGTAAAAATGTTTCAAATAATGGATATATCACGTCTAGCTATCAAATAAGAACAAAATCCATCAAACCGTTTTCGGATCTAAGCCCAGGATGGAGTTAGACAGATAGACAGAGATAGGAGCAATTAGAGTTGTAAAATCCACTGGTTTCGTGGGCACATAAAATGTAAAGATAAATCATAATCTCTAGGTCGAAAACTTGATTGTTTTTCATACTCCTACATAAGTATACGAAATCATTTTTGTATTAGGCATATGTAATTAAAAATACATATTTTGTTCTTTTTACACTTTAAAACATGTTGGTTTTTTTTCATATTTTAATGACTTTCGTATATATAATTCGAGTTTTTTTTATAGTTTGAGATTGACTCGGGTTTCGTTCAACTCGAACTATTGAGATAAACTATTGACAAAGGAATATATTTTGTTTTAAGTAGAGTTAGGTCAAACCTACTATTTTTCAAATTAGAATCATAATGTTATGGAAAATTATGAACATAATAGGAAATGTAAATATAACGGAATGATAGAAAATAGAAATGGTAATTAAATGTTAACATTTTTGATTGTAATCAATTAATGATAATGTCCATATGTTCGAGTCACTGTTATATCAATGGTCTGGGGCCTGGTTGTTAAGCTGGTCCTATAAGTATGTGTCTGAACCCACCAACAAACTGTATTAAAATATAAAATAAATTACAATCAATTTTTTTAAATAATATTTCAGTCTTGAATCCTCGAATATCCTTAAGATTCGAGGGTCCCATTCCTAGTTTTAAGTATACAGTAAATTCACAAGCTGCTTACTAACGGCACTTTTCTGTTGATTGGACTGTATGAGTACAGCGTCATGCCGACATGCATCACTCGTGCTCTCAAAGAGCACTTTCGATTTCCTTATTAGGAATGAAAGAAAGCTGCGTGCGTTAAGACATTGCGTGGATGCGTGCATGTATGAATGTGTATGCACACTTGTCTGCGGTCGAGGCGGAACACTTTCGCACGGCTCTAGTCCGAGCCACGGGGTAGAATAAAGGCCACGTTCACAAATTCAAGTTCCACCAGGGTCTCTACTTCAGTTTGGCCTTCAAAGTTATTATTACTTTTTTTTTATTGTCCTCGCCCATTCGAGTTTTACGCATATGGACTAATTACTCTAATGCATGGGTTCCCAAACTTTTTATTCTGAAGGAGTCCTTTTACTAGAAGAAATACATGCTTGAGCCCTCGTACGATTTATTACACTAATATTATAAAATTTCAATAACGACAGTTATGTTTTACTAGCATAAATCTATAAAACAACCCAAAAACATTACATGTTCTGACTGCGCTTTTGAAAAATGCCCTTTATTCTTATTTGAACAAATTAGCAATCCTAATGACAGATAAACCAATATAACGAATAATCTAAAATTGCGTCATGGAGCCTGAGCTCCGCGGATCATAGTTTGAAAAGCGCTGCTCTAAAGTATTAAGAATGAGGAAGGACACATTTTAAAGGAAGTGCACCCGCATTTGTGTTGAGGAAGTTTGGGGAAACAATTACCGAAAAATCAACCCCCTATACACCTGACCGTAATTCAAACCCTAATCTTCCCTTCATTGGCAGTTCAGTCTTTTGCGAGAGAGTGAAGCGTTAGACCATTTGACCACTGAAACAAATCTAGAAAATTTGATACCTACTATGATGGTAGTAATAAACTGGATTACCTTTGACAGGGAGATTGGGGTTCGAATCGCGGTTGAATGTACTGAGGGTGTTTTTGTATTTTTCTAAATGGTTTCCTACACTTATTCTAAATTCTTCCTTCCTCATTCCTACCACATTAGGTTGGTGACTGTAATATAGGCTTATATATAAATCAAATGGGCAGTGAGACGCAGTGGAAAAGACCCACATCTTATTGTAAATTTTTGCACCTTTGTCATGGCCGTTTTACTATATTATTAGTGCTATTTAATAAGTACTGGTAGTTTCAGTGGCTGAATGGTCCAAGGCAGTGCTTCTCAAACTTTTTTTATTTATTAATAGATTGTACCCCTTGGTCATGAGCAGGGGTGTAGTGGAGTGATAACGCCGTTTCGGCTCTACTTTTCGTGGGAAAATATTCAAAATAATATCATTTTTATAAGTATAGTCTTATACTATGCAATTATTCTAAGTTAATTAATTGATTTTATATCAATATTCTGATGAAATTTACTGTGCTCTATGCGAATTCTTGGAATTTTAGGAGAAGTGGGCTAAGTAAGTTTCTGCCTTAGTAGTCATTAAAAAATGCTCCAAACAACTTCTAGGATCTAGAGACATTTATTTATGTTTGATCAATTTTTTCGCCTATGAGGATTTCAACTTTGGGATGGATACAGCCTTGCGTTCCGGTACTGCTAAATTTACGACTAGACCACTGGTCATGTCTAAAAGTCTAGTGTACCCCAAATTTGTGATGCCACTTTGTGCTCAGTGTTAATAATATTTATGTTTGAGAAACGTTCCGCAAGTATGTTCTAATCAGTTTTAATTTGCTGAAACTCCTTATTTTCATACGCGTCATTTATTTTATATCAAACAAAAAATTAAAAGTCCTTTGTTTTTTCGGCGTCCCGAAGATTCTATCGCCGCACAGCCCATTTAGTAACACCCTCCCCTCCTCCCCCCCAAGATGCGACCATGTATGTATGTATGTATATATATATATATATGTATATGTATTAGTACTATCAGCAGTAGCAGCTTCGGATCACACATGACAACGTATGAAGTAATTCAAGTAAAACTGTTAAAAAGTTCATTCCTATCTAAATCGACGATGTGTTAAACCAATGTGGTCCACCCTTTCTTGACTTGAGGTACAGTCTGCACCTTGCAGAAAACACAAAAGGTCGCAATCATAACAACAACAAAAAGTAAAGATAATAATTGTTAAAACAAGCAAGACTTTAAATTAATACTTATACTTAGAGCTAATATAAAAGTACAATGTAGTATATTACAGTTTAGTTTTCATAGGAAGAGTTCTATCTGGCAGCTAAGATCTACTTTCACGTATTCATACGTTAAGACATGTGATATACAGTTATAATGTTTTTGTATATATTATCAAGACATATGAAATACCAATAATCTCATAGTAAAATGTTATCAATGTTGGCCGCAAAACCTGTTTGAATTTTTTAAAAGACCTTTATTATTAAAATTGGATTGTGAGTAGAGGAAATTGATCTGGTTATTTCAAGGAGCTGGGCTGTAATGTTCAAGTATGAGTAAAAATATACATATTTCACTAATTAGAAACGTTAGTTTTAAAATTATTTTTCTCTCATTTTTACTCATACATTTCAGTATGTACCTGTCATTCATTCTCTTTGGGCTTTATATAGCCGTCAACATTATTTTTTGTTCAGTTTACATAACTTTCACCTCTTAATTTTTCTAGAGAGGTAATTAAACTTTTTTTTTTTTACAAAACTAATATAAGTAGCATTTTGTTGTAGCCTTGATTCAAAGCCCTATTTATTTAGAAACTTCGAGTGGTTAAACTGGAGTTAATGGGTTTCTCAAGGTACTTCATGACTCGCAGTTTCCAAGGAAACGCACATATATATATATATATATCATTTGAGATTATGATGTCACTACTTTTATATTTACGTGTCAGTGTGAAATTTTAAGACTCCCTAACATAAGGGAACAAAATAAGGAGGGTGAATTTTAATTCAATGCATCAGATCTTGTTTGGAGGGGGGATATAAAACCAATATGTGAGAAATAATATCCCCAATGCACCCGGTCGAGAACGTAACCCAGAGTTCTCAGCCCTGTGGCAAGCTACTTTTTTAAATAAGACCTTCTCAACAACTTTTTCAAATTTTGTTGACATGTAGATCCATCCATTTAAATTATAGACTAACTATAGTTTACACTTTCTAAGTATCTACAAAGCGGAAGAAAATACTGCCGTAACTTGAATCATCCTTCATTTCCCCATCACAATTTGAACAGGTGAAATCGGGTCGTTATTTGTGTGGTCTCTTTAAGGACGTAGTTTGGTTCCGTTTCTCCTGTTTATGGTGATACCGATGCCTTTGGACAATAATTATATCCTCCTAAATACTTTACCTTGTAGGGAAGGAAGGTCTTGTTAATACGGTGGGCTCTTTTCTCGCACGTATGCCCCCCCCCCCTTTTTTTTATTCGTAGCTGTGATCACATGGAATGGCATGGCGCCGGTACGTGTTTCTAATAATGAGCCTCGAAACTAGCTGAGAGTTATGGTGTTATTGACCTGTCTACGTTAGCACGCGAGTGTTACACTCTGGCCTAAAGTGGTGCCGCATTGTTCAGATGACGGGGGCTGGTCAAATTTGTCGGATAGTGTACACACACTGGTCGAATAAAGTTGTTATACAAGAGAAGGTATCTTAAACTTACTAAAGCTACTATAACTACCTTTATACAGGATGATTTGAATTTCTCTGTACACATTTTAGTGGGAGACAAAGAACACTAAAACAAACCACCTTTTTCGTTTATAAACTTTGGTCCGCAGACGTCACCCTTAGGTGCTAAAGGGCGCCGACGCGTCATATGGATACTTTTTGCCGTCATTTGTAACGCGGTACGTGTAACATGGAGCACTTTACGGATTCTGGGATGACTTACATACATCTATTAAATGGGGGCTGAGAATGGAAATGAAATAGCTGCTGTAAGATTGTACCATAAACGGTATGCTAACAGGCGTGTGCCGAACCATCAAACATTTGCACCGGCAACTGTGTGAAACTGGAACATTCCATGTAAACACGCACGCTACCGCTGTAAACTGCTGTAAATAAAAATGTTGTTTACAGTTTCTGCCTTTCTTTTAAAGGTTTGTTTTAGTGCTCTTTATATCTCCCATCAAAGTTTGCAGAGAGAGCTTAGAATCATTCTGTAAAGTAATAGTAAAAAAATGTTCTGCAGCAGTCATTTTTAACGGATTAATAAATTAATAGGTGACCTGGTGGTCTAGGGGTATGGTGTCAGACCTCTGTGCTGGCGGCCGGGGTTCAATCCTCGGTCCCGGCACAGATTTATCTGATTACCAAACCCTTCCTTCAACATTAGCGTAAGTGCGTATAACCCGAACGGGTAGTAAGACGTGGTGCTAATAATAATAATAATAATAATAATAATAATATAAATAAACTTGCATTCTTGATCACGTGGTCTGCCAACGCAGGGGTCGGCAACCTCTTTGATAGCCCAGGCCGTATGGGTCTAAAAAACTAAATGGGTGGGCTGATTTGAAAAAAAAAATCTTACCTTTATAGTTCTCATAGTAATTGGTTATTACTTAATAGTCTATTTTTATGAAAACAATAATGGTTTGTTTGCTTAATCTTTAGCGGTCTAGATATAATCAGTCGACAGACCCAATCCGACCCGTGGGCTGTAGATTGTGGCCCGGTGGTCTAACGTGTCACTCTCATGTTGGGCTGAATTGCCGCTGATGGGGAGATCTAGATTCGAATCTCGGTTGGCTGTAGGGAGTTTTCTTTTCCTAAATGGTTTTCCGCGTTAATGGGGGTACAATTGATCTAAATTCAACCTTACTTTTCCCTAGCCCATTAGGGTAGTTTGTAAATAAGCCTATAACCCGAATTGGTTGTAAGACTCGGTGATGAACAAAGGGTGTCTGTGGCAAAAGGATTAGCGTGGTCAACTCTAGGAGTTAGAGAACCATCTGTTTATTTCCCAGGTGTAAGTTTTCTAAACACACATTTTTACTTTTAATAACCAATGTGTTCACTCAAGTGTGGTTTATCTGGCCCTATATTGCATCGATCCAGGTGTACAACCTATTGATCGCATCAGTCATGATCCTCGTCTCGTCGTGCCTATTGGAGCGGTGAATGGAATCATTTCACTAAATGATAAACATCGTTCTAATTGTTGATTGTTTTGAAGGTCGATTGTTTTAACCATTATAATTGGCCAATATAGTGGAATGTGCAGGTGGAATTAAGGCCTACCGCTCGAACACACATTAAACTGCTTAGAGCCCCCCCGGCTTTGGTTTTACTACGGTGTGTCAGATGGCCTTGGAGTAGAACACCTTAGTTCAGTCGGTAGCGGTTTTCTCAACTGAGAAAAGGATCCCGGGCTCAATTCCCGACATGGCTGAAAAAAATCTGCTTGTGAAATGTGGATATCTCCTTACCTAGTGATGAATTAACGGCTAGGGAGTTGGATGTTGTGTATGTTCTAGTTTTCAGTATTTTTAGGTGTGTGCTGATATAATCAGTCGGTTCAAAGAGCTAATACAACTCGAAAAATTACGTAACTGATAACTTACCTCAGAATCAAGTCTAGTGGTTGTATCTAGTCCTAGGATCAATTGTTTGTTATGCCATTTAATCATTTGTTAATAAAAAATTATTAAACACAATTGCCTGCCAAATAAATATATGTTCAAGGTTACAAGTGATTAAAAACAAATTTAATATTAGCGATAAAATTCTTCAATTATTTTCACTAACGGTAGCCATTTTATAAATATCAAAGTAGTTTAGGGATTAAAAAAAACTGGTGATTTACACATTTATCTTAGTAATTTGGAAAAAATTATACAATAACAGTTTCGTACAATAAGTAGAAATAGATTTAAAATAGATAAAACAGTTTTGACGAGATCTTCTTTGCTCTAATATATGAGCAAATGCTGACTTGCCTCATAAATAATGTATGATTTAAATCTAATTTCCTAAGGTCCATCCATATGAAATGATTCACTCATAGGAAAGAAGTGATACTCTCCAGCATGAGGATATTAAAAATCATCCATAACATAATCAAATTAAAGTAATATTTATAATATTAAACGGACTCAAATTCTGAAAACATTACTTGTGCGTTCTCCTATAATCAAGGTTAGGTTAAACTATTTGGCATGATCAATCCAAGTCACTGAGCCCCGACGTGTGCCAAGTCGCGTAAAATATCCTGTGGCGCGTAACCTTGTTCCATTTTTCTACTGGTTTATTTTTTTAAATTAACCAAAGCGTATATTATTAATATTATTATGAATAGTTTATTTAACTTTGAGCCCCTTCCTTACATAGCTTGTGAACCCTCTCGAATGGAGGCATTTCTGATCGGGCCGACACAAGATGTTTACTATCCCTTTCGTGTCAGATATATTTAATATAGTGAAACATATTCACCATGAAAATCACGTATTCGACTTATTGTAGTCAATCTTGGTGGTCTTGGGGTAAAGTGATCGCCTCAGGACCCGATGTTCGTGGGTTCAAATCCAACCGGCGTCGACGGATTTTTCATGAGCGATAAAAATCCAAAGCACAACTTCCTTTGGAGGGGAAGTAAAACCGTCAGTCGATTGTGGCTTGTAATTTAACCCTGGAATGTATGTGAAAATACCTTTCCGGCAAAAATGGCAGGTATGTTTGCTCTCGCTCATAGAAATTCTCGTTTGCTGATGTAGGTTCAGAAAGTGCCCGTTAAATAACTTTAATTAAAAGGAACTTACTTTAACCCGCTTAGGTGGTAGAATGGTCTAAGTAGGGATATGGTATCATAAGAAAAATATTGATAATCGGTATAGAAATTTTAATCGGGGAAACGTGTTTTATTTTATTACAGTAATAAAAAATACAACTTTGGCATTATAATGGTATTTTTGTATTTATTAAAACACTGACAGTATTATGATGGTTTAACCATATTATAGTATAACTATGTTGGAAGGTATGATGGTATGTTGTTAAGGATATTAAGACAGATTTTACTATAACTTATTTGATTAAAAATGTAAATATTTTCCACCTATTTTACTCTGCTTTAACCCTGCAATTTTGAGAACTTGCTTTGCTTGGGTTCATTTTAGTGAAATCTGAACCAATAACACACACAAAATAAAACAATTAATCAAATCAAAATATTTAAAATTGCTTATATTTCCAAATCCTTCTTTAGTGCAATCACCCTGAAATCTACTTTTTTCATATCCATAGATCCAAGGTGTCACTAACGTAATAATCTGGTCTGCCGATGGCGGCGAAATCGGATTTCGAATCTCGGTCGGATATACTGAGGTATTTTTTCATAAATTGTTTTCCACTCTCCTTACACGCTAATACGGGCACACTTCCTCTAAATTCAACCTTCCTTATACCTAACATTATATAGTTATTAGTGAATATTCGTATAACATGAACAGGTAGTAAGTAAGATGCAGTGTTAATAAAAACTTACTATGATGTTTTGAGATACGGTACAAGAACTAAATGAGAGACTAGCACTCCTGATTTTGGCCTTGGAGGTCAAGTTCCAATTCAGATTACTTGAGCTACGACGTGGATTTGATCACATTGCGGATCTACGATTTTTTTAAAATCTATTACTGAATCACTTCCTAAAAGAATAAACTTAATTAAAGCCTTTCTAAGATTATATCTAGTGACTGATACTAGATAGAACCTACGAAAAAAAAGAGAAGGGTTTGCGTGATGTCATAAAGTTTGAGAACATCCGTACAAGTCGATCTCTGTTGTAACAACGTTTTCACTTGCTTGCATGTGATGTATCTTCTGACATCTCACTTAGTCTCGTATCGTTTGTTAACAACTCTTTGGATGTCCTGGTCAGACCTTTCCACGGTTAATATAGCATTGCGTAAGCTCGCAACTTGTGTGTTCCGTCATCCCGGTCGCTGTGTTGATAAAATAAAATGTCTCATATAAATCTTAAGTTTACATAATGTCCTTTATTACTAGAGCTTGCATTTTTATGTAATTACATATTTTAATCCTACCAGATAGAAATGTGAAAGCCGAAATGTCAGCGAACTAAGCTGTCTTGGACAATAATTTTAATTTTACATATCCTTGCATATTTTATTGAATTCTACATGTTTTTGATTTTATTACATACTTTGCATGCGTTTTAATGTAATATTTTGTATGTATTTACTGTATTATTTTAATGTATATTTTGGAGACAATACTTTTAAATTATGGGTCACTAATTTTTCATACAATCTGTACTTTCATAAAATAGGGATGGCAGTGAACAAAGTCCAAGTCAGGTATGCTGGCTCGTCAGAGAAGGTTACAGTTGCCGTAACGTATTTTTGTGTCTGTCGTTTCTCATGCCTCGAATAGGAAGGAATGCGACGTTGCCGAGTAGTAGCCTCAGCAGCACGTGTCTCGCGCGGTGTGTCAGTTTGTAAACACAAGTCGACGAGTTGTAAAATCAATAATTCTTGAATCTGGTTTTCTCACTTTCACGTTGATTTTTTGTCGGTAGAAGAAACGGATATAAAGTGGAAAGGCAAAAAATAAATTACGAAAATGGAACACAAAATCATTCAGGGAAATATAATTTGAAGCGTGTCACAATAATACGGTGCGTAGAACGGTCCTTAACAACCGTATAGTGTGAATTTTATTAGTAAAAAATTTGTTTGAAAATGCAACATTATCTCATTTTTAACGACATTTCAAGCTTATTTGTGGAGCTATGAGACTAGGCTTGATGAAAGAGGGCTCTAGATTTAGCCTTACTCTTTACCAAACACACCAAGATTTTGATATTTGATGGGCTTACAACAGAAGATTTTAAGATAATTTAGAATTAGAAATGAGTTTTCATTTTGACCTTGAGATAAAAGGCTTAGTAGTTTTCTTTCCCCTCTTGCTTATTGACAATACATAGGGTGGTGGTAATAAGTGAAGGGCTAACGGGGGAATACTCCTAGAATAGAGTAGTAGTTTCAGAAAACGACACAATCGTGTGGCCTGACAGCGAATGATACTTTCTCGCTGACCAAGGCAGCCACCTTACCTGCTAAAGGGCTCTCATTATAATCTGTGGGCGGTACAACGCATTACACTTTTTGTTCCTGCCATGATTTATTACACAACTCTATTTTTTGGTCATCCATCGCACCACTCCACCCCTTTAGAACATATTCGCAGGTAATAAAAAAACCTTTATGACATAGTTGTTTATAATGAACGCGGAGTTCGACGTATTGACTCACTTCCTTTTTTATCTGGTCGTAATTTATGGGGCAAAGTTTGATTGCTGAAACCCGTCTTACCGCTTTGAGCCACGGGTTTTGAATGTTAGTTGCTTGCACATAAATTTATTTGATGTGATTTCATCTTACTTCTTCGCTTAGCTAATTAAAGCCGCATTACTTATTCTCTTGTTTGGTTATGTTTCTAATAACGCGGCCAACCCTTTTTTAAATAAGTTTTTTCTTGCGCTAACGTTTCCATAATCGGCGAGCACATGGATTAAGGTGTCTGGTTTGGTTTGTCGATGACGGGGAATTCATGGTTCGAAACTCGATTGGATGTACAAAGTTAGTTCTTCCAAAAATGGTTTACCACTTTTCTTCCGTGCAAATGCGTATCTTACTCTAATGAAATAGTCATGAAATGAAATTTTGGTTATGAACGTCATTTTAAAAATGTCATGGAATCAGCTTTCAAGTCAACAATTTTGACAAGATTTTTTTACTGTTAATACTTTGCACAATATTAGCTTATATTTACAACTCACCAATAATGACATAGTTCAGAAATGAAAAAATCTTAGAAATCAGAATTAGTACTATTTGGTAATGATTATATATGTACAAACCATGAAAAGGTAATTAAATGGGGTCTACTTAATTCGGTAGACACCCTGGCACATTTAATATAAATTAAACTTTACTCATTCCTATTCAAACTTGCGAATTATCCGGAGGCACATATATTAATTTTTTTCTAAACAAATATAATATGTTTTAGTGTGTTTTTAAAATGTAATTTTATGTTTCATTCTTCTCCTCTCATTCTTTGGTTTGTGACAAACTTGGGCAAATTACGTATTTGTATTATACCCTCAATCTATAACTATCTATTGGGGGGTGGGGGTGGGGTTAAATAATGTTCTAAAATAGCAGAGTAGAAAAATATATTCATATGGGAGCATACACAATTTGTATTCAACACAAATCAACGAGTGAACTTCAACTTGAGATGATAAATCTGTAGTGTAATTCAGATTTAAGAGAATTACAAAATCGTGAAGAGTTATACACATTTTACAATTCTCTTGATTCAGACAAATTTGTACATATTCAAGATTTCGTTAGAAAAATGCTTGCTGTTTTTGGATTCACACACACACACACACACACACACACACACATATATATATATATATATATATATATATATATATATATATATATANTATATATATATATATATATATATATATATATATGCAAGCCCTACAGCTGCTTAAACCGCACCTGATATCGGGAGCAAAGCGCGCCCCCTCCCCTATTTGTTCTACTTGACTTCATTGGCGGTGAAACCTTATTTGTCTATGAGGGTAAATTAGCTTATCAAATAAAATTGTGTTTTTAGGGGCTATGATTCCAAAGCCAAAGGGGGGTTTGGGTGGGTACCCTGGGCGAATTTGGGAACCCTAGGCGAATTTTCGGAAAAAAAGATTCTTCCAGAAGATATTTGGGATTACCCTCATCTGGATTTTTTTTTAATATAAACTTATCTATAAGATGTTTGGAATAGTCTTTGTCTGGACTCTTTTGGGAAATTAGATGTATATTATATAAGCTATTTAAAGTGATCTTCTCCCTGGAAATTTTAGGGATTGGCTGCCTATAGCTAGAAGATCTTTGAAGAGGCTTCTCGCCTGTAAATGTTTATCAAATTAGATGTCTCTAGAAGCTATTTAGTGAAGTTTTCGCATGTATTTTTTATTTAATTAAATGCATCTCATCACTATTTGGTACCATAATACTGGGCCCGAGGCTCTCAGGGGCCCGGGCCCAAGATCCAGAATAAAATTTAGAAAAATGTAATAGATGAAACATGGAAGATAAGCCAAATATTTTAAAATTGAAATGCCTCTAGGTATTTAGAGTTTGATACAATACTATTCTAGCTCAATATTCGATAATATCAAAGGGAAGGGAAATAAATCTAAATAGAGGCAAGCTCATTCCATTCTGGAAGAGGGAAACACAAATTAATTCTCAAGGAGAGAAAGGCCCTCCTTACCAGTACTGCTTGACTTTTTGTACGTTTATTTTTTAACTAAACAAAAGCAATGTACGCAATTTAATCCGTAACTCAACACTGAGAAAGTACTTAAATTTACATTGAACTGAAATCACTGGTGGACATTCTTCACGCGGCAAATTTAATTCAAGTACACAAATAATAAGACTCCGTGAAACTTCCGAACACTTTCGAGACGAAGGATAAGACTACCGGACCAATGAAATCATCGTGACAAATGCCAGTAAGTACCTCCTGAGGAAACCTCAGCTGGTGGGCTGAGCATGCACTGCACTCTATTCCTAAGTAAGGATATACATTTTATATTTTCTCTTTCATGTTTCATCTACTACATTTTTCTAAATTTATTATTCTGAATCTTGGATCCGGGCCCCTGGGAGTCTCGGGCCCAGTACTATGATACCAATAGTGCACCCCTCGTGGTGGGCCTGGATAGATGTTTCAAACTCCTCACGATCAAGCATTACCGATAAACATTTATTTACAAGTAGTTTTAAAAAGCTCATCTGATAAATTTACACCTGATATTAAGGTGGGATGAAAAAGGATGCGAGAAAAAGTCGTGTTTTTGCAGTGTTTATGGCAAAACTTTGTTTTTTTGCCAAAATAAATCAAATATTGCTCCAGTACAAACATAGAATTTAATTTTATTCAAATGGGGATCTCAAAATTTCCTGAATATTTCTCAAGGGTGTCCTGGAATTTAATGATAACTTTTCCTCTTCATTTAAAAAGTTTCTCGTCTAACCCCGCTATACTTATGACAAATATTCAAGAATTGTTGATATTACCACATTAAGAAAATTAATCTCATTAAGTTTAGTTTTATTGGATAATTATTTACTTTTTTATATTGTTTAACTTTGAATGTTGTCTATATAATCTTCCTTTTTTAAATATAATAAAATACTTCTATGGAAAAATTGTATTCTATTTGGAGGCCCATTATTATATTTAAATTATCAACGCAGACCTTAAAAAAAATTACCCAAGCCGTGTTTGGATTGTGGTTGATGATGCTGTAAAAGGGAAGGAAGGAAGGCTATGTTTTTTAATATATTTTTTTCCATTTTGTTTATTGAACTCGTGACTGGAGTGTGAGACGTCAATGCAGACCACTTTGTTAGTCGATTTGTTTTCTTTAACTGGCTGTTGTGACATACTGGCAGTGTTGATTTATCTTAAATATCAGTGTTGCATAAAACTCGCTAAGTGGAGGTCACTTTCCATTCGTCTGCGCGCGATCTAGCGTAGGTATTTTTACCCATAGCACAGCGGGGATTTTTTTTTTTCATGATACCCTTATTACACCCCTTTATTGAAACTGTCCATTTACGAATCGGGAATATTTCTGTACATTTTCCTTGAATTGGACTCTTCTTTTGACCATTTCACGAATTGGGCAAAAATTGCATGAGCTCTTGCCCATTTCTTGAACTGGAAATTATTGTCCTACCTACTACAATCTGAAACTGAAATTAGTTTTCAGATATGAATTATATATAAACCAACACAAACTAACTAAACCTAACCTTTTATTTTAAAACGTTTAGAGGTTTGAACCAAACCAATTAAAATAATAGGGCCTATATATAATTTAATACTTAACTGAATATATATTATTATTATCATTATTTAATATCGATGTATTCGGTTGTGTTAAATTTTATAATTTAATTATTGAAATAATTAAACTTACATATTATTAATTTTTTATAATCATAGAAATTGATAAAAAAATAAAGAAAAAGGAAAAACGAACTAATAGAAGTAAATTTAATGAAGAAAAACTACCCTTTTTAAATTGATAAATATTTAAATACTAACCATAGCAGTAGTGGTTAAAATGACAGTTTCAACCCACTTTCTCCCATAAGGTTAACATTGATCCTCCTCATTCTATGAGGATCACTTTCTCTCATAAGAATAGCATTGATCAGTGGCGGATCGGGGAATATAATGTTGGGGTTTTAGCATTGATTCTCCTCACCACGAAGTTTGGTCACTTTCTCCTTCTGATAGAGCAGGTAGATTAATTTCTCTCATAAGAATAGCGTTGATCAGTTACAGATCGGGGAGTATTATTTTTGTAGTTTTAGCATAGATCCTCCTCACTGTGGAGTCGGGTCACTTTCTCCCACATTGATCCTTCCCATAGAGCAGGTGAGTCACTTTCTTATAAGAATATCATTGATCAGTGGCGGATCAGGATAAAATATTTAGAGGGTGGGTGAAGAGGGCAAACCAGGCGTTAGACCATTAATTTGATAAATCTTTTATAAATCACTTAACATTTTATCATAATATTACTACACATTTTGTTTTACTCATTTAGCCGTTTATTAAAACGTCTCCCAGGAGGCATTCTGAGGAAGCGAGTAACGTCACTTCCCGCCTATAACTAATTTTGACTAAACTATTTAATTTTGATAAAGCCGTATTGTTTCACTTGATGAAATCAAGCTATGATATTCCCAAGCACTCGAGCTTTTTACGTAATAATGTATTTATTACAAAGGTTAGTACACTAACTTTCTTTTCAATATACTTACATACTAAACATACAGGGTTAATTTTTTTCTATATCTCCATTGGTGAACACATTTGTCTTATTTTGAAGTGACTGTGTGCAAGGGCGTCACATCCATTATCTAAAATATAGCGTTTGTCGTCTCGGGGGGAAAGTGCAAGTTTATTAAAGGAGATACTGTACAATTGATGTTTATCACTTATCATAGACATATTGGCGTAGTGTAAGATCCTCTGCTCTAAACATTTTTATAATCGGTATGTTTAATTTTCTTTTTGAAAGCTGTCTTTGACACACCTTTATCTACTTTTTACTCCTCAAGAGACTCCTTTTGAATGGAGTAAAGCTTTGGCCGAAATTTTATATATATATAATTTTTGATCAAAATTTATATATACATATATAATTTTTGATCAAAAATCATTATTAACTCATTACATTAATATTAATAGAAATAATATTCACCTGAAATTATAATCGTCTTGTTAAAAGAGAAAATATAGCACACATTTAATATTCAAATATTTCACTAGTACTTGAACGTCACTCGGCGAAGGTAAATTCAAATATAATAATAATAATAATTATTATTATTATTATTATTATTATTAGCACCGCGTCTTACTACCCGTTCGGGATATACGCAAAATTCAATAATAAATAGCTGTTTCTATTTCACGTTCTAAATATAGTTTCGTTAAAGTATGAAGTCTTAGGGGGGATACACAATAAGACACAATTTGGTCATAACAGTTGAGACAGTTTTAATTTCTTCCACAAGTAAGGCGATCTAAAATAGTATTTTGGAAGATGTAATTTCAACTTTGTGATTCAAGAAGAAGGGGGAAAAAAAAGGAAATTCTAATTCTAAATTATCTCACGTTTGATATCAATATAATATTAAAACGTTTACGACAAATGGTTAAAGATAAGAGTGTTCAAGCCATTATATGTTGCTCGTTTACCGTTATTACTCAAATACGGTGTTGAATGTAGGTCATATCTTAAATTACAACTGTTCGTAGACGAGTTATAACTTGAATTCCTAGTTGGTTCTTGATTTCAAGAATAGAAATTTTGAATTACATATGACGCGATTTAAATACTGGGAGCTTTCGAAGTTAATAGTTACACTATTATGATCAGCCATTTTTGAGTAACTCAAATTTTGGATCTTTGGCTCTTATCATGGAGCTAACTATGACAGTTAAGTGACTAATATTACATCAAGTTTTTCAAGCATAATTTTTACTATACACATTACATTCATTCAAAACTTGTTAATACAATATGGCGCATCTTTTGGTTAAAACACGAATTTGATTTACTGTCCCTTGTATTTTAACAATCTTAAAATATCGAATTATTATAGATTAATTGAAGTACGACTACACATTATTTTAAAAATAATTAAATTCTGCACTGGTGGTCACACTGTATGAAATGGTATATCCCTTAGTTTAAATCTGTTTACACTGAGGTCTTACAGTTAGAAAAGCTACCATATCTACTTTGACGTATTCATACGTCAAGTCGTATGGCATACATCTATAATTTTTGATATATAATATAAATATCTATGAAATAACATCAATAAATAATAAAATGCTATCAATGTCAACAAAAAAGTTTGCCTTTTATATCCTTCTTAATAAAACAAAAAAAAACATATAAAGTCATCTATGAATAGATAGAATTTACCCATTTCTTTTTAAGACAAAGTGACCAAACTCCTCAGTGAGGAAGATCAATGATAAAACCAGAAAGAATGGTCGACCCCCAAAATAATATTTCCCGATCCGCCACTGACTCACTTCTTAATAATATTTGCATGAGGGATAATAACCCACCTCGATAGTAAGGAGTTTGCAAGATAAAACTTGAAAGAAATGTCAAACACCCAAAATAATATTTCCTGATCCGCCACTGATCAATGCTATTCTTATGGAGGAAAGTGACCCACCTCCCCAGTTGAGAGAAACAATGTGGGTGAAAGTGACCCAACTTCACAGTGAGGAGGATCAATGCTATTCTTATGGGAGAAAGTGATCTTCCTCATAGAATGAGGATCAATGTTAACCTTATGGGAGAAAGTGGGCTGGAACTGTCATTTAACCACTACTCATAGCCGAGCTTTGAGAATTTTATATTTACTCCCAAAAACTGTTTTCACAGTGTTTTTCTAACAGTTTAAAAAAAATTCAAGATGATGTGATCCAGTATTTTTGTGTGAGATGTATTCCCTCTTCTCTCTTTCTGTTTGATAAAGGCATCAATACCGAAATATTACTCTATTTGTGTTTAAATGTGTGTCTGAATACTACTATAGAAGACAGAAGAAAAGAAGATGCCACCTTTGTGCATTGGATTCTTCCTACATTTTCCCTCTTTCCCTAGGTGGGCTTTCTTCATTAAACTTACTCTTAATAGTTTATTTTCCTCTTTTTTCATCAATTTTCGATATTATAAAATTATTTAGCCATTGGGTCACCTCATTTTTAAACATATTATTAAATTCGTTATAATGAATGAATCTATCGTATCTAGTCCCGTTGTTTACTTAAAGCTGGGTTAACAATCAGCCGAGATAACCCAACCTTAACCAACTAATAAACCAAACAATGTAATCGATAAAAAAATGTGCTTCAGCACCATTCTAATGGAATTAGTATATTTGATTTTAAATAGGCTGTTTATTGGAAGGTCCTGCCTACTAAGATGACACGGGGAAGGATTAGCGGGATATTTTTAACTGGAGAAAACGATTTTTTGGAGGAACGATGCAGTTTATCTCCTCGTGGTGTCTTTTGGGTAAAGGTGAATTTACACGTACGCTGAAATTTGAAAGCAGTACAGTGAGCCCGTACCTCTTTGTTCACATACTCGCAGAAAGTTGGGAATCTCTGTTTACCCATGATGCATCGACACATCAAACATAAAAACGTAAATATTACAATCAATGCAAGTTTCTGTATTTAAAATAAAATTGGATGTTTTACTTATTGCCTGGGTTTGATTTTATCATTGATAAACCTCATGGCTTAAAATAAACTGTCGTTTTTAAATCCTCACTTTTGAGATGCGCCATGTTTGAAAGTTTGCGCATGCACTGATCGGGTTTTCCTGACGGGTTATTTGTAGAAGCGCTGGAAAAGTTGAAAATATCTCTACTCGAGCAGTGCGGGCTACGCTGGTCACGCGGATCTTTCTTGTGATTGGATTAAAGTTGTCTCGTGACCAAATTTCAACACTGATCTTGTTTTACAGCGACTCCACAGTAACGCTAAGATGTCGCGGGACGCAACTTACATGCGTCAGACACTCAACTTACACGGAACTATGCATAATAGACTAAATTTCATCAAAACCGGCTGCAACAGGCGTCACGAATATTAATGAGTGTCATCCTGTTGTAATCTACATGGGTTTATGCTGATCGTCAGGTTGTTAAAATCATGTTTACCGGATCCAAACAGGTTTGTAGTATTCGAGACTCTGTCAGAAAGAATAAGGAGGGGAAAAAAACTTGTGTTTTTGAAACAAATGCTATCGAGATTATATCATGTCGTGTGACGTTTTAATATTATGGACAAGCTGCCTCTATAAACCACACTTTGGTGACAGTAAACAAAACAATTGAGATACAAACTGTGGCTATGTACAAGGTGTTTACGGTAGTTGTACGACATATGAAAGATACAGGGGGAAAGTCCAATTTTAATTCAAATGTAATTAGTGCTTATAACTGTTCGACAATTACGAGAACTTTATAATGCACTTTAAATTATGGTTATAAGAGGTATCTATCATATTTAAATTAATTTGACAAAAAAAAAATAATTCGAGGTCCTAATGGAGTTTGAGATATAAAAGTTGTTGTCCAGGAAAATGTGTGTAATGTGACTTAACCCCCTTTTCCTCCGTACCCTGCAGACTATATTCTATGAACATTACAGTCTTAACTAAAGTACAGTCACGTTTTAGTACTATTCTTTTTGCACCCTGTTCTACAACCCTTCCAGACTTTACGCATTTAATTACACTTATAGGACCCGCCTCGGTGGCGTAGTTGGCTAACGCGCTTGTCGTGTTGAAGCTCGACTGCCGAGGACGGGGAGATCGAGGTTCGAATCTCGGTCGGGTGAACTGGGGGTGGTTTTTCCTAAATGGTTTTCCACTCTCCCTCCACGCAAATGCGGGTTCATTTCCTCTAATTCAACCTTCCCAATTCCTAATCCATTAGCGTAATTAGTGCTTAAAGCGTATAACCCGAACGGGTAGTAAGACGCGGTGCTAAATAATAATAATAATAATAATACACTTATAGGGAAGAGATGAGAAAGTTATAATTTAGACTAAATGTATTCGTATTTGAATGAAGGTAGAGTGGGGAACCATTTGGGACAAAACACCTTAAGTATGCCCATCTGAAATTATTAATTCGACCTCAGCTTGTCTGACAAACTAGATTAGACTAGGCTGACGTAGAGTCCGCGTCCTCATCGATGCGGGTTACCACGAGTTAATCGATATTTTGGTCAATTTTTAAAGAAAAATCAGGCCAATATTATATCGAAGAAAATAATCCCTAAAGATGATTGTTAGTAGCATTTATTTTTTTTTTCTAAACCGAGCATTAAAACTAAATGTGGTTGTAATTGTTTAGCCTGGTTTTATTTTATTTACCAGTAAGTCAAATATAACTTTATTTTAAGATTTTATTAATCACAAATTAACTGTCGGTAAAAATAAAAACCTTACATATACTAATCAAAATATGTTTGATTCAAAAATAATAAAAATTGGTGTATTAATTTATTATGTTTTTTAAACTGTCGACCTTGGTGGTCTTGAAGTAAAGTGCTCACTTCAGACCCGATTTTCGTCGGTTCAAACCCAGGCGGTGTCGTTGAATTTTTCTTGAATGATAAAAAGATGTAGCAAAACTTCCTTTGGAGGGGAAGTAAATCTGTCTGTCCCCATATCAGTTGTAACATGTAAAGGAACCCTAGAAGTTATATGAACAAACCTTTCGCTATCGCTCTTAGAATTTCATTGTGGAAGGCAACGGGGAGCCACCACTTTTTCTGAACTCCTATAATACGTGGTATTTATACCAGATGGTGCAGGCGGCACTAACCAGCCGAATAGCTGATTGATTGCCCAACGTCCAGGTTGTTGACTTAAGAAGGAGAAAAAATGAGGATTGTTCTAATTAATTCTATACTGATATAAGTTTTAATAAAAATATTATAGTTTTTATTTCGCCTAAAAAGGATGGACAAGAGAAGTTTTGATAAACAATTTTTGTTTTTATCTCACCTAAAAGGGTGGAAAAAATTTGACCTCTTTTAAAAAAAAAATCTTATTTTAATTTCGTGACTTCTGTTTATTGTTTTGAATGTTAACATTAGGACTACTATTTATGAAAATAAATAAAAACATTATCGTGTACGTTGGAACTTGACTATCCGCGTCAAATATTGAAAGTCGTTTGGGGGTGTAACTATTTTCTACTTCTATATAATTTAAACAAAACTATAAATGCACTCGTATTATAATTTTTAATCAAATACAAATGGCGCAATTTCTTCTCTACTAGGCTATTCTCCATTCGTTGTACGTTTTCAATTCAATAAGAACTCACCGAATAAATCACTCACCTAAAATGTCAGGTGATTAATGGGACAGGATTCATGACACAAATAATATTGTTAAATATCTCTTGGGGCTCGTAATTTGCCGAGTGATATATTGATGCGTGTATTACCGCGTTAAATACGTGTTAGGGACCGCCCTCGTCCCAAGCAAGGACGCAGACAGACAGTTGCAGGTAGGACTGTGAGTGTGAGGTGTCGGGCAGCACTCTAGACCCGACCACCCGTTGCCCCAACAAGTGTTGTTTACTAGAACTGAACTTGTCCAATTTCGTCATTGTGGGTACTGTTTGCTAGAGCTGATACCTTCCACTATCTGTGGGTACTGTCTGCTAGAGCTGAAACTGGCCAATGTTGCCTCTGTGGGTACTGTTTGCTAGAGCTGATACCTTCCACTATCCTCTGTGGGTACTGTTTGCTAGAGCTGAAACTGGCCGATGTTGCCTCTGTGGGTACTGTCTGTTAGAGCTGAACTGGCCGATGTTGCCTTTGTGGGTACTGTCTGTTAGAGCTGATCCCTGCTAGTGTTGCCTCTGTGGGTACTGTCTGCTAGAGCTGAACTGGCCGATGTTGCCTTTGTGGGTACTGTCTGTTAGAGCTGATCCCTGCTAGTGTTGCCTCTGTGGGTACTGTTTGCTAGAGCTGATACCTTCCACTATCCTCTGTGGGTACTGTTTGCTAGAGCTGAAACTGGCCGATGTTGCCTCTGTAGGTACTGTCTGCTAGAGCTGAAACTGGCCGATGTTGCCTCTGTGGGTACTGTCTGCTAGAGCTGAAACTGGCCAATGTTGCCTCTGTGGGTACTGTCTGCTAGAGCTGAAACTGGCCGATGTTGCCTCTGTGGGTACTGTCTGCTAGAGATGAAACTGGCCGATGTTGCCTCTGTAGGTACTGTCTGCTAGAGCTGAAACTGGCCGATGTTGCCTCTGTAGGTACTGTCTGCTAGAGCTGAAACTGGCCGATGTTGCCTCTGTGGGTACTGTTTGCTAGAGCTGAAACTGGCCAATGTTGCCTCTGTGGGTACTGTCTGTTAGAGCTGAACTGGCCGATGTTGCCTTTGTGGGTACTGTCTGTTAGAGCTGATCCCTGCTAGTGTTGCCTCTGTGGGTACTGTCTGCTAGAGCTGATCCCTGCTAGTGTTGCCTCTGTGGGTACTGTCTGCTAGAGCTGAACTGGCCGATGTTGCCTTTGTGGGTACTGTCTGTTAGAGCTGATCCCTGCTAGTGTTGCCTCTGTAGGTACTGTCTGCTAGAGCTGAAACTGGTCGATGTTGCCTCTGTGGGTACTGTCTGCTAGAGCTGAAACTGGCCGATGTTGCCTCTTGGTACTGTCTGCTAGAGCTGAACCCAGCCAATGTTGCCTCTGTGGGCACTGTCTGCTAGAGCTGAAACTGGCCGATGTTGCCTCTGGGTACTGTCTGCTAGAGCTGAACCCAGCCAATTTTGCCTCTGTGGGTATTGTGATTTTATTAACTAGGGACGAATCCGACCGGGATTTTTTTAAATGTTTTGAAAACTGGAAAAGTCAGGGAATTTTATAATAAAAATGTTGTAGCAACCCTAATGGTGTAGGTATTATAATGTATCATCACCCGCCTCGGTGGTCGCATGGTCTAACGCGCTACTCTCACAGTGGATTAGAATTACAATCTCGGTCTGGTGTATCGAGTTCTTTTTTTCCAAAAAGGTTTTCCATTCTTTTCCACGAAAATGCGGGTACACTTTCGATAAATATAGCCTTAATCACTAAAACTATCAGCTTAATTAGTACATAAGCTTACAACCCGAACGGTTAGTAAGCCGTGTTGTTATATATACCATATTTCTTAACGCACACTCTGATAGCCTGTTTAAAAGTTTCTGCTATTTCGTTCGGGGAATGAGCTTGACGCTTAAGTGGCATAGATTAGGGATGGTAAATTCATGGCACGCATACCTCTGGGTGATAAACGAACACGGTATGGGTGGCACGCCGACATAAAAAAACACACACAAAATACAATTTTTCCTGGCGTAGTATAATTTTATCAAGTGGATTATATTTCAACAGCCATGCCATTCAATATCTTGTGACAATTAATTTTGTGAAGTCAACGGTTAGAAAACGTATTAGCATCTTTGCTATGAGCCGAACTTAAATATCTTGGCTAACAGAATACAACATGTTTCGAACTAATATGGAAAATATATAATTTTTTGATTTTAACATATATATCAATTTATTGTCTTTTTTAAAAAAATCTCTTTACATGCGTTTAACCTGAACAGGTAGTAGGATGCGATACTAAAAAATTATAATCTATATTCGCGTATAATCTGAACGTAAACTAAGACGAGATGGAATAAAAAAAAGTAATTTAAGCATTGCTTAGTAATTATTGTTACTTTTAGAGTAATGGTGGGTTTAATCACTTAAGTGTTGTTGACCATGCGTCGATTCTTCTTTGTTTCAGACTTTGTCGTAGACAACAAGGCCTCATCTCACTCAGCCCGTTGTGCGGCACATAAACGGTAATAATCGATTAGTTTTAGATTGATTAATTTTAGACCGAACCCCGGTAGTCCGGGATTCTGGATAATCCAAACATATCTGACAGAAAATGGAGAATAAAAAACAAAGTCAAATGAAGTATATTTTATTGATAACAAACTCAAAGTTGAAAGATGATTGATTTATAAGATACTAGTGAAGATAAATGAGAAATATTTACATGTTGTAGTCAATAAAATGTGTTTTTCTGTAACTAAAAGTAGTTACAGTACTGTAAAAATATATACAATAAATGTAAAACGGCAGTATTTTACATGCTACACTTAATACATCTGTCAAATGAATGTAAATTTTATAAAACTTATTAAACTATAATTTAAAATCTATGAAAATACTCTTGGCTCCCGTTTAAACTGAATTTTGGTTTATCCAAACAAACTTCGCTCCAATTTTGTTGAAATTAATGAGGTTCTTTTGTACTATTTATGCTGTTGCATTACGTTAATCAGTGAATGGATGGATCGACGCTATTATATCAGGGTTCTTGATGTCGTATGAAAATTGTTGAGGGCTTTAAAAATAAAGGCTTTGAACTGTAAATTCGCACAAAAACGTCTAAATTTTACTAGATTACTTTTGTTATTTTATACTTATTGTTAATATTAAACAATATGAGAGCTGCAGAAGCCATAACTTCATATTTTTTTATTTCTATTTAGTTGAGGTATTTAACGTTCACTTTCTGTTTATATCAGCACACGACTTACAAAATAACTTAAATCTAAACAGACACAACGTTCAGCCCCTGGCCGTTAATTCGTCATTCAGGGTTGCCACGCACCTGGAAAACAGGGAAAACCGGGAAAAGACAGGGAATTTGTTTGTGTCTGGAAAAAACCGGGATCTGGAAAAATGAAAATTTCCTCTGGAAAACCTGGAAAACACAGGGAATTTGGTAATAAGAAAATAGTGGCAACCCTGTCATTGTGAAAAAAAAACCATTTCACCAAAGATAAATGTTTCGACCAAGCCAGGAATTGAACTAGGGACCTATATCTTAATAGACGACACACTACCGACTGAGCTAAGGTATCATATAAATACGTGAATGTTGATCCAGTAGTTTCTATAGCTGTCAGATCCTTCGTATGAAAACTGTACTGAAGCATAGTCATGTTTCCGTGCCGCATTTGTTACAAATACCTTAAATGGACAATTCAGTGGGGGAAATAAAGATGATTATATGCGCAAAATATGATGGGTGTGACGTTTCATGTTACGACATTAAAATACTCTAGCTAAATTATATTTTCAACATTATTTTGACGACACGCTTCGGTGGCAACATGGTCTATAGACCAATAGACTGGACTGCCGATGACGGGAAGATTGGGGTTAAAATCCTGGTCTTGTGTACCGAGAGAGCTCTCCCTCCCCTCCCCCCCAATGGTTTTCCACTCTCTCTCCACGCAAATTACGTCACACTTTCTGTAAATTCAACCTTCCTTATCCCTAATACATTAGAGTAATTAGTACATAATCGTATTAGGTGCGTTTAAAAAAAAAATGACTGCTGTTTTGCTTGATTCTTCTAAGGAATTCACGTAAATATTTTTTACAGGGGATGGAAAAAATCTTCAGCTACACATTTCAACCGAAAATTGTAAAATAGAGGAAATGTAACATATATTATGCCTGCTTCCCCACTGAATTATTACTATATAAGATCCTTGAACTGCCTCCTTTTTTTTTACCTCGTCTTACCACCTATTCAGGTTGTACGCCTATTTACTAACTACAATAATGGTTTAGGGATTAGGAAGGTTTAATTTAGAGGAAATGCACCCGCATTTATGTGGAGGGAGTGTTGGAAACTATTTAGGGGAGAAAATATCTCAATGCACCCGACTGGGATTGAACCCCTATCTCCCGTTTTCCGGTAGTCTAGTCCAACACGAGTTTAGCGTGTTAGACCACGCGGCCACCGAAATGGGCTTTTCACTGTTTAACAATTTTTTAAACAAAATAACATTAAAAGTTATGTCACATAATAAATAAAAACACATTGCAGTAACGTGATTTACCTCTAGCTTTGTAATATTAGAAAAGACTGAAAAAAAAAGTACAATTTTATTTTTCGTCTAAAAATACTAGAAAAGACGGGTAATCTCAAAGTCTGAAAATTGTATCAACTCTAATTAACTTAATTATTTCCTTTGAGTGTTGACACCTATGTTAATGGTTCATTTAAATTACTGATTAAAAACGATAATTATTATCTTACAAAAACTTTAAAGTTTTGTTTGAAAAACATGTTTTCTTCACGTTGCTCCATGTGGTGAATTTGTTATAACTTTTAAAGAGAGCTCACGACAATAGAAACAATTAATTTAATAGTCATTGGAGAACATTCGGCGGGTTCCTTCCCTCGGAAAGAGAGAAAGTAAAACTGTGTTAAATGAACTGAATGACATGACTGAGAAAGATTGTAGGTTTTTTTTCTTCTTCTTCTCTTAAAATCAATTTGTGCCTAGTACGTGCGTTTTAGAGGAACGGTTTCGCAGTCTTGTCGAGTCACTTCTCCGGTGCAGGTCAACTGCTTGATTCACCCCATGGCAGCTTTTTTTTTTGCGTGTCTGTGTTACGTTTAACCATGCGTACGCATGCCGCTTTGATTGGCGCAAGCACTTATCTCTATTTACGTTAAATTAAACTAACATTTTCTACTTAACCGATAAAATGGTTGTCATTCTGCCACATAAAATAACTTTATAGAAGAACGTGACATAAGCCATTATTATTTTGTATTAGAGTATTATTATTATTATTAGCACTGCGTCTCACTACCCGTTCGGGTTATACGCACTTACGCTAATGTGTAATGGTAGGGTGATTGTGAGATGAAATGAAGGACCTACAGTTTAACGTGGAATCCGAACCACGGTGGAGGCCTGGCATTCCCCACATTAACAAGTTGTGATTAATACACGTCTTGTCAGAGGTGAAGGAAGGGTTTGGTAATCAGATAAATCTTTGCCGGGACCGAGGATCGAACCCCTGCCGCCAGCATAGAAGTCTGACACCTTACCCCTAGACCGCCAGGTCACCCTGTATTAGAGTAGTTCCAGCTAGATATATAGTAAGGCCTTTTAGAAAATACATTGCGATAATCAGTCGAAACATTTAACTATATTATAAAAAAAACTTCATATTTTCAGCTTACAATCGATCCTTAATGACCGAGCTGGCGCTATTTGTTGGCGAATATATTGCCAATATATGTAGATAGAGGATGCCGTGTGTTCGGCGCAACGAACCATCCCGCTGTTAATCTCAGTTTTCTAGACTGTAGCTGACACTTTTTCATGCTATTAGCTCCTCACGAGGCCGAGTTGACTCCGTTCCAGACCCACTGCTTCACCTAAATTCTGAAAGCGCCGGGGATCGAACCCGGAACCTCTGGATCTGCAGCCATGAATTAGGCCCCCTTTACCACAAACGAGGCTTTTTATAATATTATTAGTATTATTATATAGGTATTGATAATATATATCAAAAGTCACAGTCATAAATCTCTTGACTTGACGTACGAATATCTGAAAGTAGTTCAAGTAACTTTTGTAACTGTCATATATGTTCCTTCTTACCATATATATTGTTTTTAAAAAGGTGAGTAGTGTTTATTTTAAACAAATCCATACCATTCAAATAATGAATCTACTTCACTGGCCACATGTTCTAAGGCGTGCTCTCACAATAGAATGGACTGCCGGTGGTGGGGAAATCGGTGTTCAAATTCCAGTCAGGTATGTTGAGATGGGTTTTTTCCTTAAATGGTTTTTCACTCTCTCTCTCCACACGAAAATGCTGACACACTTCCTCCAAATCCAACCTTCCTAATCTCTAACATATTAGTGTAATTAGTACAGAGATTTATCAGCCGAATGGGTAGTAAGATGCAGTGCTAAAAACACAGTGGTAGAACGACTCCATTATTTAGGCTATCGGTCTCATCTCAAATTCCGTTAAATCACACAAACTAATCTAAAGCCATTCTGTCTCCCTCAAAACATTTGTGTGTATCACTAATTACTACTAGTCACACATAAAACGACTAGGTCTAAACTATTCTGCATCGCTATGCGCGAGGATTGAATGTAAACCTCATGAAGTCTGATATGCCGAGTTCGAATCCCGCCTGCTTTTACTGTGGGTGGCTTTCCTTTAAATGTTTACTCACTTTCGCGTATCTTTAAATATTGATAAAATATACGAAATATAATTTAAAGTGGTCATGCAGTCTCAATTGTTGGATCACTCTTGTGAAATTTAGTGATAAAATTTTGTTTTAGGAAAACACGTGTTATGTTCATAGTCATCTAACACCACTGTTACGTCACATGGCTTTTACTTTGGGGGAAACTCTCCACTGTCGCGTGTTGACACAAGAAATAAAAGAGTTGACAATAAAAGTACAAACAGTGAATGTGTTGATATATTCTTCTAGGGAAAGCAAGCAAGGCCGCACCTAGAAACCAATTTTGGTACATGAGGGTTCCTACGTGTCGTGACTCGTGGTGAAGTCCCTCTACAGGAGATTTTATTATTAGATGTTCTGCCTTTCGATAGATCCGTTGCCTTGTCTAAATTGAAGTCCTACGACAGGTCCTTATCAGAGTTTTTTTGCTTTTAGATCTTGAAACATCTTCCCTTATTTGATGTCATTCATTTGTTGTCTGTTTGGTCTTCCTGGTTTCTTTTGCCCTAACATTTTGCGTTCCATCTCTTTTTTCTCATAATGTGACCCATCCAGTTCTTCGGATATTTACTTGCAGAATAGTTCCACTCAACTGACAAGGAATACCTATTAAAGCTCTGTGAACGCAATCCTAAGTAATTTTTATTTTCAATGTAATCAGGGCTGCACGTGCTATGTGTTTATGACTTCAAGAATCTACTGTCTTAAGCGTTGAGGAGAAATACTTATTTTTAGCACCGCGTCGTACTACCTGTTCAGTTTATACGCTTATGTACTAATCACGCTAATAAACTAGGGATGAGGATGGCTCAAGTGTACCCGCATTTGTGTGGAGGGAGTGGAAAATCATTTAGTAAAAAACATCCTCGGTACACCCGATCGGGATCGAACCCTGATCTCCCCGTCATCGGCAGTCTAGTATATTGTGAAGGTGACGCCTTAGACCGTGCAGCTACCGTAGCTAGTAAAATGTAAATTGAATGTTTTTTCTTTTTTTTTTTCACACAGTCTTACCAATTTTAATAATTTTATGGTCTCTTTTAGGCCCACTATAGTTACTTTTAAGTCACTTTTTACTTGTTCCGGTCACTTTTCTCTCTTATTTGAAGACACCTCAGCTCTTGTATCCCTGATTGATGAATAAACTGTGAAAATGGCGCGCTCTTACGTTAATGATCACCTAAGTGGGAAATCAGTGTTCCTCGTAGAGCTCTCTTGTAAAAAAAAAGGCAGTTAACTTGTAGTAGAAAAAGGCTTTCGACCTCATATTTATATCGATTTCCTAACTAAGTTGATGGGCGGTAACCTTCAACACAGCTAGCCGGGAATATTTATTAAACGTGGTGTTCTGTCGGGTGTATTGAGAAACTATCATAAATATAAAACTTGGTCTCACTGAATTAACCAATTTATTGTACAGGAAAATTTGGTGGTCATAAGTTGGTATCACGCGCTATTCTGACCGACAAATTGTATAGTATGCTTTAGAGAGCCTATATCACACTCGATTAACCGGGACATTAGATATAAGACTACGCTCGAACCAGAAACCGCATCAATGTGCGGTTTTCTACATCCTTTATTTGAAGATGACGTAATTGCGATAAATAAAATAATGTAGATATACTTTTTAGTTTTAGTTAAAGTAATTAATAGTTTTTTTAAATCATAGTAAAATGGTTTCACTCGTCTCAATTCACTGTCTTCTAATAAAAAGAAAAATAAGAACGAAAACACCATAATGAGACGTCTGGTTCATGCTGTTTGGACCACCGCGAGAAATTACCGCGTAGACTTTCAGCTCAAACGCAATATTTAATTCTAAAATAAAGTCGAAAGATTCCAACAAGACTCCTTTTCCCTTAACGACGCTGTAGTTTGAGTTTTATTAATAAAAAACAAAACGTGTGAAAATGTGACATTAACTCTTTTCAACGACTTGTTAAACATATTTGCTTAGCTAAGAGAGTAGGCTTGATGTAAAAAGGGCTGAAGATCTAGCCTTCCTTTAACAAATACATTCGTTTTTGTATAATCCCATAGCAATTTTTTATAGACATTTGAAAACTAACAGTGAACTTTCCTCTTTAACTTGATATAAGAAGTTTAGTAGTTTTATTTCCCCTCTTTTGTTATTGACATGACAAAGGGATGTAAATCCTAGACAGAAAAGAGAAATAATTACAGAAAACGACACAGACCATTGTATTTTTGAGCCGTGTGGCCTGACAGAGATTGATACTTTCTCGTTGACTAAGACTGCTGCATTAAGTCTTTGTAAAGTCAGTAAAATTAATTGACAAAAGGGACTGCATAGGAATTTCAGGTAATGTAAAAAATGTCGGTATGATTTAAAGCATGAGTGATAAGTAAATCACATATATCTTCCCAATCATAACATATTGATGGACGAAAACTTATTTCACTTGTGGAATAATTCAGCAATAAAGGATCTTCATAAAACAATGGGAGATGATTAACTAAAGTTGTTGAATATCATCAATCATCCTCATCTTCTATACCAATGTAATAACGTGAAAAGTTTTATCTGTCTATCTGTCATAAACTTTGCGTGATATCAATCGCACGCAGAGATCAGAAATTTTAAAAATTGTATTCTATTTTTTAAATTAATTAAAAACTGGGTCGGATATAAAATAAGATTATTATTTTTTTCCTGTCGGGTTGAAATTACGCCAGGTACTTCAGCTAGTTATCTCTAAAGTGACCGTCCTGTTGCAGCTTAATATGGCGTGCACTCTTGAGACTCGGTAGCCTAGATACGTGACATTACTCTACCCCCCTACCCATTCATTGCCTTGTGTAACTAGTTCATTGCTCTAGAGAGGGGAAATAAAACGATAATAATACGGCAGTCTCGCTCCTGTCATGTCACGGCGGGTGATAAGGCCGCGGCCGGCCGGCCGTCTCGCGCGAGCCTATACTCGTCAAAGGTGTGTTCTGGTTAGAAATGAGAACTTGGGAGGTGACCCGGCTAAAGTAATAGACGGGCCCGCACTATCCGTTACACAAGATATAAACAAGTTTCAGTCTGGTTGCGCTGTGTTGACCACATACTGCAGCACCCTCGTGTGGACGTGTTGCAACCAACATCTGTCGTATCATACATACCCTGAGAAAGGAGGGAGGCAGAGGTGTTTTTTTTAGAGGGGGGTCATTCGCTTTGGTTACACCTGAATGTGACCCTTCACCCGTGTGCCCCCGTTATTTTTTTTTTACGCAACTGTAACAGTTGACCCGGTCCGTGAGTTATGATGTATCATTTTGGGAAATGGGAAGGGGGGGGGGGACCACAAGCTCTCCCGGGTTGTGTTTTAAATGTCATTTAGTAGAACTGTCAAGTTACACGAGTAAACTAGTCGTGTCCGGTCGAAAAACCGAATAAGTCACCCTTATTGAGTGTTAGAGTATCAGGGTGTATATAATCAGGTTATATACACTCATATATTTTCATAGAAATAACCTTTTAGAATTCACGACAGTTTTAAGCTGTTTTTACTATATTATCAGTGCTATTAGAAAGGAATTGATCATATCCATCAAAAGTGAAAGCTTAAGATAGATGATTTATAAACACGTGAACTAAGATTTAATAATTTTTTAGTGCTTCTGTTTCTCAAATAAGGCTCTTGCTTATAAAATTGAATTGTATTGGATGCCGGCTTAAGTCCTAACATTTTGTGCAAATCTTTACCTCAATACCATTTAACCCGCTTCACAGTGGACGAATGGTCTAAGGCGTAACTCTCGAAATTGACTAGACTTCCGATGACGGGGAAATTGGGGTTCGAATTCCGGTCGGGTGTATTGAGTGTGGTTTTCCGTTTTCCCTCCACGCAAATATGGGTACACTTTCTTTAAATTTAACCTTCATCATCCCTAACTCTTTAGCGTAATTTGTATTTACGCGTTTAGCCTGACCAGTTAGAAAGACATGGTTCTGAAAAAACATCTTTTTAATACCTTTAACACCTTTGTTATGCTATCGAGAACATTGTCATACCTTCGATACACTCCCCTCCTTAAGTAAATTAAATATATATTGTGGTATCGCTTTTGATAATTGTAAACTTTAACATAATAATTCTCGAAGTAAATGCTTTTATGTTAAAAAAAAATTTGTATGGTAGAACTTGAGAAATTTTGTACTAAAAAAATTCCGGTCTCTCTTTCTTTGATAATTTTCAAGATCGATATTTTCATGCACATCTACGCTGTCTAAGATTTAATCATAAAAGAAAAATTGGTTGAGTGGAACAATTTTCGGAAATTTTTTTAAATTCCCGATATACTTTACAAGCTTTTGTTTTTTGTGGCACACTGTTTTGTTTTGCGTAAGCACTGAGGCAGCAGAGAATGAATTATCCACCCAGTCCAACGGTTGTACGGTATATCAGAATTAGGAAAGTGGAGTCGAATTTTTTCCTGAATTAACTTCAATTTTTTCCTAAAATAACTTCAGATGTTCCAAGATTAAAGGTAGAATTTCTGTGCCGCTTGTGGATATTTTGTTTAAATTATTAGTAATTTGGATTAACTATAACTTTAACTTCGCGCGGAAACTGTTTTTTTTTGGTCAGATATATTTAAAATAAAAAAGTTAGTGCTGCCATCTCTTAATCAATCATTAGACCTTTATAATGCACTTTAGATTATGGTTAAAAGAGGTAGTTGTTATATTTATATTAGTTTTGAAAAAACTATTTCCTGGGATCCTTAACGATATTAATGCTGTGGTTTTGGAAAATGTGTGTAATGTAACTTTCCCCGGTATCCTTCATTAATATCAGAAAGTACGAGTAAGTAGCAAATGCGGACGATGCAAGGCTGCCACTAGTACCAACTTCATTCGTGTTCTTATTGACCAGGGATACGCGGTGTTCAAGGCTGTAGCCGCACGGTACACTTACAGTAGCCCCATGGCTTCTTTGGTGCTGACTTACAGCTGACAGCTGACAGCTTTGAAGAGTTAACAGACCAAATTATGTATCCCTACACCGAACCATATGATCTGCAAAAACATGTGTTTAGCAGCTGTCACTTTTGGCAGTCAAAATTTAGGTATATACCTAAATGTCGACTGTCAGAAGTCAGCTGTGAGCTGTCAGTCAGCACCAAAGAAGCCATGGAGGCCACTGTAGTTTGCCGCCGCGTTATGCCAGTGTGCCGCGGAGCACTGGCTAAGAACTCCGAGAAACATTGTCAAAAGAAATAGATTCACGATTTAAATATATATCGTATTTATTCATTCGACGGGAACGTGGCTGTTGCGTTCGGAAACGTATGTTGCTATTCAGGTCGGTTACTCCACCGGCTCAGAAAACATGAACATTAATTTTTAATGTGAGGGTTTGGTCTCTTTTTGTATACCTTGTTTGGTAAGATTATCAATATTGGCCGCAAAATTTATTGATACAGTTCAAATTTAATATAATGGACTTTTTTTTTTAGAAAATACAAACCTATTTTTTGCTGTCAGACTAGATAACATTTACAGTATTATTTTATGAGTACCTATTGATGATATCTATCAAAAGCGACAGCTGCTGATTATGTGACTTTATGTATGAAAGCTAGAAAGTAGATCTACTAACTTTTCTCAGCGTAAGATAAGGTTATTATTCTTATGTAAACTGGATTGTACCTATTTTTGGCTTGTAATCTTGTAACGGGAGACATAGTTAATTAGTGGAAGAAGGGTTGGGGAGGGGGGGCGGGGGGGCTTCATTTAGAGGTAAGTTTAACATGATATATTGTACACTACCTTTACCCTGAAAGTTTTTGAGCTTGCTTTGCTTAGTTCCACTTTGGTTCATCTTACAAGATAAGAAAATAGTAAAATCGGTCAAGGTAGGACTGTGACTTTTCAGGGACTGTGCTAACGTTTTTTTTAGCACTTTGTCTTACTACCCGTTAGGGCTATACGCGTATTTACTAATTACGCTAATGGTTTTAGAGATAAAGAAGGTAATATCTTTAGGAAGTGTACCCTCATTTGCGTAAATGGAGAGGGGTAAAACTCAGTACACCCGACCTAGTTTCGAACCTCAATCTCCCCGTTATTGGCAGTCTAGTGTACTGCTAAAGTAGCGCATTGGAGCACGTGGCTACTGAAGTGGTTGACTATAATTTAATCACGGCCGGATTTTCTTTAGTGAATGCCTAGTGTGCCTCAAGTGCGACCGATACCAAACATAAGATGACACCTACCTAAACTCGTAAACTGGCCTATTCCTCTATGGTCTACCTAAGTATTGCACTGTGGAATCGAGACTCACTTGATGACACACTAAGTTATGACTATGAAACTGGCCCTATGTCCATATAAATTTATTGGATAATTTAAAATTTGAAATTAGTGTTATGTTACAACAGCTTATCTCCAACTTCGGCTTCGACTCGCATGTTTCAAGCTTTGCTTATGCTTCGCTATATACATACATATATTTATATTATTATTATTATTAGCACCGCGTCTTACTACCCGTTCGAGTTATACCCACTTACGCTAATGTGTAATGGTAGGGTGATTGTGAGATAAAATGGAGGACCTACAGTTTAACGTGGAATCCGAACCACGGTGGAGGCCTGGCATTCCCCACATTTACAAGATTTATTGTCAGAGGTGAAGGAAGGGTTTGGTAATCAGATAAATCTATGCCGGGACCGAGGATTGAACCCCGGTCGCCAGCACAGAAGTCTGACACCTTACCCCTAGACCGCCAGGTCACCTACCATATATTTATAATTTCTCGAAATTCTATTTTTTAATTTATTTTTTTGTGAGAATGCCTTCCCTGATCGATGTTTAATGCATAATTATTTTCCAATTAAAATTTCTTTTATCCTTATTTAGAGAATTTAAAATAATAATATAACGTTACTCTGGCAGCTTGTAGGAATGAATGGTCACAAGTAAAACCGGCTTCAACCTAACTTGACTTATTCGTCTGTGTTTAGCGCATTGCGCTCTCGGTAGATTCTGTATATCTTGCGACCTATAGGTGTTTTATTTTTTTTATCTTGAGGACAAGTTTTTCATTGGGTATATTTTTTCAAATACGTAGACCCGCTGGCATGCATAACACGTTGCGAAACAGTTTGGTTTTATAGTTTCTTGGTATCTTTGATTCTTGAGGATTCATTATTTTGTGAGTTTTTTTTATCGCTGCGTCTTCCTGCCTTTTTAAAGTTATACGCTTATGTATTAATTACTATATTTAATTAGGGAAGAAAAGGTGGAATTTAGAGGAAGTGTAGCTACATTTTTTTGGAGGGAGAGTGTAGAACCATTAGGAAACTTACCTTTAGTATAACCGACCGGGATTTGATCCCCGATTTCTCTGTCATCGGTAGTATAGTCTATTGTGAGAGGAACGCTTTAGACCAAGGATGGGCAAACTATGACCCTCGGGACCAATATGACCAGCCAGTTTTGTTTTTTTGGCCCGTGGGTATTTTTGATTGTTTTGCACTCATAATGATTTAAACTTATTCATATCAGCCTATTATGTGTGTTTATCATTTTTTAAATTCAAATTTGAAAAAAAAGGATAAGAATATTTGGCCCACTAACTAAAAAAATATAGATAGGCCTATGACCCTTCTGTAAGTATGTTTGCACATCCCTGCCTTAGACCATGCGGCCAGTGAAGTAGTTTTTGTTATTTAAACTAGCAGATTTTAGTGATATAATAAATGGCTCCTGTCATAGATGTTCATCGTATTTTTTCATTTCACAGTGATTTATACGTAAAACTTTTTTAAAAAAATTATTAGATATGTTTAATTTATTTTAAAGCGTTCTAAAAACATCAAACCATAAATGGTTCTACATTGCGATACTCTTAGCCGGATTGCACGTGCGTGTCAATGAAAAGTGTGTCACCTGTGTGCACATATGTCAACGCTGAAGGTGGACGCTTTTAAAATATACTTGTATAATTTTCTCGGCAGATGGTTTTTATTATTTTTAAATTAAAAATTAATATGTTGATCTATCCTTTATTTTCAAGTTTTTTTTGTGTGTAGATAATTCAAACTATTATATGTTCAAAACATAGCTAGAGGAAAAAAACTTCACTAAACACTCAATTAGTATATCAAATTGTTATTACTTTGGAGGTTTCATTAGCTTTTTAATTAAAACATTTAACGTTATTAAAATCTATTTATTGATTCGTCAAGTTTTTGCGTTTTAGCTCTCAACAAGCATGGAATTGTCCGTCTAGGTAATATGTTAGGTAGTCATGTCCGTGCTGTTGATTTACATCAGAAGTCATCAAGTGGAATCATGCAGAAGCACAGCATCAACTTGGCCATTGTGTCTTCAGTCGTGAGCGAGCAGTCCCGACCTTACAACCTCTTGTAAGGAACCAGGTAGCGCGGCATTGTGTTGTCAACCTTATCTTCAAACAAATTCGTCAATTCGGCTACCTTCGGTTAAAAAAAAAAATGTTACCTTGTTTAGCTCGAGTGGAAAAAACATGTGTTATACATGCTTGCTACAGGTAGGGTGAAACGCGAAAAGTCGAGTGATTTTTTTTGGCAGGAAAACCCTAAAAATGTCGGATATTTCAATTTTAAAGTAAGGAAAAACCGGGGAACTTCAATACTTTGCAAGAACATACATATACCAATATTTCACCAATGATAAATTTTTCGGCCATGCCGAGCAACGAACCCTGGACCCTTAGATAGAGGACAGACAAGCTACCGGTTGAGTTAAGGTGTCGGCTTGTTTAGTCATATTAATGAAGCTTATTATTTTTGCACACAAACACTAAAACAAAATTGAAAAATTGGGTTTCTCGCTTATTAACATAATGCATTGCTTTGTTATGGCAGTCTAACATGAGATGGTTTTAAAGTACTTTTTTTTAAACATTTTTACAGTGCTACAAATAATAATCAAAGCATATAATACTCTAAAAATAACTTATAAAATTGTTGATGTATAGTAGCTGCTTACTTACTCTCTGTGGCAGTATAAACTTGAAACATACGAGAAGTGATTATCCTAACGATGTTTGGTGATATATACAGGGCATGTAACTCATGATTATGTAATCTCCTCCATTCACTTAAGCTTATTAATTGCGACCTGTATATAAAATTAATGGTACGACACAATCGTGCATACTATATGATATAACCTTGTATAGTTTGAAACATAATTTTACCGAAAATCTCTGTGATAAGTTGGCCTAAGATGTACTTAGTTTCAGAGCTAGAATTGAAAACATTTCTTCTTTAGGTATGACCATACAACAATATCATTTTGAACGACATCTTTCGTATATTTCGGCTCGGCTCGGCTCGGAAAGAGGTATTGGTACAACTAATTTTTTTAACGGGGTAGGACGGTTTCGGGCACACATAAAACTATAACAATACTTTATCTATATGAGAAATTGCCTTACACTTTATCTCGGTCGTTAGCCTGTCTATTGAGTTAAGAGTTCCGAGTTCGATTCCTGACGTGGCCTGAAAAGGGTCATTAGTAAAATGTGGGCTCCACCATTCGTACCGACGAATTAATGGCTGGCAGAGGCTGGGTGTTGTGTCTGTTTTAGATTTAAGTTAGTTTACAAGTCATGTGTTGATATAATCCCTCTCTTTAGAAAGTGCGCTTTAAACTCCTTGAATAAAAAAAAACTCCATGGCATTAGCCCGCAATTGAACCATACTGTTCAAGCGACCTACTTCTATTGACGAAGATAATGCCAATTTCAGTGGATAAAGGTTGTCATTTAATCAGCACAATGAACCCTCAGGCCGCTAAACTCAGTTGTCTAGACCGGACCCACTACCTCTTGATTGAAGTAGCTCTTAATTTGTCCCCACGAAGTCGAGTTGACCCCGATCCAAACTCACTGCTTCACAGAAAATTTGGAAGCACCGGGGATCGAACACGGAACCTCTGGATCTCTATCAAGAATTCTGACCATTAGACCACAGAGATGGCCGAAGTAGCTTTACAGTATTTTCCAGCCAATCGAATCAGTATTATATTTTGTTTGCATGCTATTGATTTAGTCTAACACGAACATGTGAAGAGAGATGACCCGCCCAGTAGGTTCGCTCGCACTACATTGTAACACGCAGCTCTGATACAAATCAGTCGTGGGAGCGGACAAGCCTACCGATTCCTGCCTGACTACTTGTCAAGGTGCTTGTTGTCTATTTTTGACTCCTTCGTCATTTCTCTGTACAGTTTATAACCTTTGAAATATCTCTATCTTATCTTTCAACTTCGTGTGTGATGAAACGTTATTCTTAATAACATGCAACCATTGTCATTAATTTTATTTATTTGTATTTGCTAGGTTTTTTTTTTTTTAGATCACATTTCTTTGAGTAAAAATCCCATCCCACCCTACGGCTAGCACCAACATTATAGCCTGATCCTCGGTCCCGGCAAAGATTTATCTGATTACCAAACCCTTCCTTCACCTCTGACAAGACATCTTGTGAATGTGAGGAATGCCAGGCCTCCACCGTGGTTCGGATTCCACGTTAAACCGTAGGTCCTTCATTTCATCTCACAATCACCCTACCATTACACATTAGCGTAAGTGCGTATAACCCGAACGGGTAGTAAGACGTGGTGCTAATAATAATAATAATAATAATAATAATAATCTAACCAAACGTCGCTATGCGATACGGTTTTCTATGTTCTATTTTAAGTTAAAGTGGAATTGAGATCGGTGAACGGTGAAACTATTTTATCAGATTTTAAAAAATACGGTAAAAACCCAGAAATATTTCAAAATTAAATAAACTATTAAACTAGTCCCTATTATAATATATAACTATAATTTAAGATTTTTAATACTATTGAGATATGTTAATGTATTTTGCCTGCAATTGTTTATTAACCATATTTTAAAATAAATACCCACTTATTATACTAAGCATGTTGCCTACCTGTGACGTCATTGCAGGTCAAGATAGGATTTCCCATGTTAATGAATTTACGTTCCATCCGGCGAGTTTAAAAAATATAGCGTTAACCATAAATTCTTAAATAATTCTAAAAATAGATTTATAGTGTAACATAAAATATTTTTATTCTTATTTTGAATTAGATTTTTGTATACGTAATCTTTACAAATCATCTACAACTTTGATTATTTGATTTGGTCACGAAAATGGCCTGGATGAATATTCCTGCCACGAAGTAGATTAAAAAAGGCTGTGGTAGCATACATATCTAGAATGGGGAAAAAAAGGTAATTTTAAAAAGCAAGTCAATGTTTTCTATGTGCAAGTAGAATAGTTACTGTGTAAACTCGTCAAATGAAGAGGGGAAGACGTGTTATCAGTAGATAAAAAAGAGGCCTCTCAGGGTGAACTGTCGGTTTTTTCTCCTTGTCTAAGTGTGATAGTTCTTAGACTGCTTTGGTGCGTCAAGCTAAAATGCAACCCGCTTTGTAAAATAGCTATGAAATCTCCAAGTAGGCAAGGTCGTATCGTGCGAGGTTTCTGAACGTCTTCTTTGCGTATCATTGCTCGAATGACATGTCCGAACGGGATTCTAACTGAAGGCATTCAGAGATAAAGGAGCATTATCTTTCTTCTGTCATGCTATCTAGCATACTTGATGTATACGGTCTAATTGGAAGTCAGTCTTGACTTTCTCTAAAAAGACACTTGGACGTGACAGGTATCGGAAACACTGGTTTATCAGGAATCGATAATGATAAACCTATCTAATGACACAGCTGGAATTGCGCCTGGTCCATTTAGTGTCCAGAATAATCGTAATATTAGATTTTGGGCATGCCAACTTTTGATTTACAGCCCTAAGTCACGTAGGCCTACTTTCACTTTTATTTAGTATCATAAGTTACTACGCACTTTCCTTTGGTTTGATAGTTTAAATTCTCTCATTATTATATAT